>CM030370.1:149415147-149702151 GCA_003604175.2 Clonorchis sinensis
TCGGATGGGGACACCTTAGGGTAGTCCATGACTTGACAACTAAGCACGGAATCCCTTACTAGTCAACTCTGTCGCATTGGTAACTGCTGTCTCTTCATTTGGGGATTCCGGGACGAGCAAACCATTGGTGAGTGGTCTGGACAAATATGGCCGTGACGGTATTGCATCAAACGTATCGCCTTGACTGCGTAGCTCGCACTTACAGCCATACTTGACAAACAGATCCATTTGTCGTTAGCGCACAGATTAGACCATCACATTCAACGCGCGGCTATTATTTTCTTCCTCGCTCCTCGGTGAACGAAGTCGTAGCAGCTGGAACCACTGCAATTTGGTGCACCGTTCATGGGCTGCAAAACAACGAACCTGAACTGATACCCGGTATTTCTTCCTCGAGGCAACGACTAGTTTATACGTTGCCCTACGAAATCACTGCATCTCGGTTCCTTGCGAAGACGTTTCTAGGGTGCCCGAAGTATCTGTGTAGATGTGGCAAGGGACTGCATGACGTCAATTAACGCATAGTTTCACATGAACGATGATACAAAAGGGAATCATTGAAGGAAGTGCATGATTGTCTTTCGTGCAAATCTCAGTGTCCCACAACTCCACTGTCAACGTCACTGTGGGTACTACTCAACCTGCAGGAACCCACACACTGGTAGCTATGTCTTTTTGCTTCTTTAGGTAACGCCATGTCGAAAATCCTGGGCGCGTTGACAGCCAGTGGCCCGTTGCTATTTCGTCAATTGTTTGAGAGTGTGTCTTCGACATACACCTACTTACTGGCGGACCGTGCTTCCGGCATCGCTACAATCATTGACCCAGTCCTAGAAATGGTCGATCGGGACACAAAGCTGGTAAGCATAGTTGTTGGTCGGCTTGCTTGAGCATCTCTGGTCTCTGGAAACACGGTTTATGGGTCATGTTAACATTTGATAGAAATATAGCAACTAGACTGAACCGAGTAGAAACAACAGTTTACACAGTGAAAACTCGCTGCCAAGAAGGGACGTTCACGGGCGACAGTGTCTCAAAGTATAAGATTTTTCTTCCATAAAGAATTTAATGATATGCGAATATCCAAGCTTAAGGTGTGTTTTTATCCGAACTCGACCTTCGATGATAAGCATAAAAAGTATGGTAAAATGTTTATTTGGTCCCGAAGTCGGGAGCTTGCTTGGTGTTCGATAGTACGCACAGCATGAGTATGTTCCCGTCAGACTTAGTTGGAGGATGGGGTTTCAAATTGTAGTTCCACAAGTTTCGATGCGTTTGCATCTGATTAACGATTGCCAACATGGATAAATTTCGCCCCAACCGTTTTCTCGAGGTCCTAAAAAATCGTTTAGCTGCAGCACCCTTTTGGTGGCTAACTGCCACGCAACACAAAGGAAGCACGAGGGTTGGAATACTGTCAGGTTACCCAAGTCCAAAGGGGGGAAATCGAGAGGTAGAGGTCGGGTTCAACCACGGACCTTCCCATCAGTAAATTCGCGCTCTAACTACTGAGCTGTCGCGCCTTTCCAGGGCTTTTCGAAGTCCTCATGTGTGTGTGCAAGTTTTTTCTATGTGACATTCAGCGCCTTTCCAGGGCTTTTCGAAGTCCTCATGAATGTGTGCAAGTTTTTTCTATGTGACATTCATTCATCCTCCATTCGGAGAACAGGCACAAGGCAACATCAGTCATCACCAATTAGCCAACACCTGATGATGTCCACAGCCAATACACATAGAGTGTTTTATGGCCAAAAGCGTGAAAGTTGTCGGTAGCGAAGAATGACTTTTAGCGACAGTCACAGTCTAGGAGATCACTTAGCTAGCTCAACCTTCTCCCTCCCTCTCTTTCTCGATAAAAATTCCTTTCGTATAAGGGTGGCAGCAAAATATGAGTTTTCATGCTTATTGGAGCAAAAAGGACTAACTTTTCCACACCCATTGACCACTGTTTCATCTTATTTTGAAGCTTTCGGCTTAGGACACTATGAATGGGCATAGATGTCAATATGTTTGAATTTTTCACATTTGTCTTATCGCGTGAAATCGAGCACCGCTAACGGCAAAGTCGATCGTGGAACTTAGCCTTTCAATCACGGTACCGGAACTATGGGACAAAGAGGTTCCGGTAGAAGTTTTTCAGTTTCTGAACTACCTAAGTAGATAGGAATCCAAACAATGCGTAGGAAAAATAAAAGACGTGAGAGAGAAACTCCTGCTAGACCAAACTTCATACTTTGATGACACTGACTGCAAGCGACAACATAGTGCTCAACACACATTGGCCGGGTCATCATTCGCATGCTTAAATTCTGTCAGATAATCGATGATAACGGACATTGACGGTACTATGTGACAATGGTACCATCGGAACATGTCGTGTGCGAATAGCTGTAAAAAAATGACGAGAAACGGCTTCAGCCACTAGTCGAGAATCAAGAATTTAATGCTGTGCTTTGTCTCCAACTAGAGTGTTCTTGCTCTTCAACGTAGAATTGTTACCCTCATGAAGTTACAATTAAGTTCAAAATACATTATTATAATCACCACTGACCGCAATGAACCAGTAGCAAATACTGACAGCTAAATACCACAAGCTTGAGGAAAGAATCCTTTAGTAAGAACCGCGAATAAAGGGGACTTGGTGCAAAGAAGCCCCATGTCTCTAAGGAAAACACCCAGCGGCAAAGTGTCTACGGCTTCCATCAAAAATGAAAATTAACATTTACGAGCATAATGTCGTAGGAAGACGCCATCAGAGGACCCAGCTTCCATCAAAAATGAAAATAAACATTTACGAGCATGTCGTAGGAAGACGCCATCAGAGGACCCGACTAGACATCCTTTGTGGTGCTTACCCAAGTTCACCGCACTTCCTTCATGTGCTTCAATCGATCATTCCAGCCAATGTTACGACTCAATTCCTCTTCAAGCTGTATAATCGCACTTCGCCGCTTAAAGTCATATCATCTCCAAATGCCAAGCCCTTATGGTGTGAATCAAAGTAAAGTCGGTTGTCTTATGAAGCACGAAATCCTTTCGAAATGGTTCTGGCAAAGGTTGAGACTATTAGCCATATCTGTCACAATTAGTAAATCGATGGCTGTGAATGTTTCAGAGAGTGGGCGCCCACCAAACACCATCCGGCGACACAGGACCTCCGAAGGACAAGATGACGGATGTTTGATTGAGGTAGTCGGGCTCCATCGGCGGAGTTTAACAGGGCAGCTAGCCCTGGCATCTAGCTATCCGAACTTAGCTTGTACTAGTGCTCAACCGATCCATGAACATGGTTCTCACCATCGGCAACCCCAGTAGGTCGATGGGCTGTGCTATACTTCGAGCTGCGCAACTCGAAACTGTGGGTTTATGGCTTGACGGGGTCATAAATGCAGTTCAGTGGGGTAGCAACTCAAATTAAGCGTTGAGACATATGTTCGGGTCCTCTTGGAAGCGTGCGACCTGCCAACTTGTACACAACTATGGACGACAAGTACGTGTTTGGCTTACAATGTATTTTCGACTTTGTGTCTTTTCTGTTTCGCGGTGGACAGGCACCGAAAATAGGTGGTTGTCAAATTCTTTAAAGGTTTATGTCGAAGTTTGGGTACTGAAGACCACAAAATCCCATCATCACCTTTGAATTCCTCTGGTGAAGAGGGAACATTGTTGTGGTGTATCTTATGCTGCTGCCACGCAACAATATGAAGTTTACCTCACTCCTACCTCCCAGTTGCTGGAGCATCATTCTCCTGGAGACAAGCGATTTGCAGCATAGCGTCGGTTTATTTTCTTTTCATCCCTTTGTTCAGGTTAAGGAGCTGAACCTCAAACTAGGACCCATCATTAACACTCACGTACACGCGGATCATGTGACAGGCAGTGGTCTACTCAAACAACGGTTTCCTGGAAGTTTCAGTGTTCTCGGGCACTACGATAATGTTCTGGCCGATCGCAGGGTACGGCACGGAGATTTCATTGAGTTTGGCCAATTCAAACTGGAATGCCGAGGTACTTACTCCAGGTATGCTCAGGCTTTTTGAGCTAGCCGCTGTGTAATAGTTCGCTTGTTCTAGGCTTGGTCCTGGAAAACCTTCATTGTCTATTCAGCCGTTTCCCTGTGAGTAGCTTACCTTTCGGAGGAGACTGCGTTTAAATAATCGAGTGAGGTCTACTTGTAAAGTCAACAGACAACTTCGCAGATCACCTCGCTTGTGCACCGTCCTTTGACTTGGTCCCTTTGGAGCGGGACAACTGTATCGAAGAACTCATCCGTCTATCAAAACACACTTATTTGCAAACAAATTTGGTTTTGCGAGAGACTCACCTGGAACCCAGCTGTTTGTGCACCAGGCCGCCTCATGTTTCAGTCGCTACGTTATTCGAGATATCGCGATACGTGTATATTCGTAGTCCGTTTGTTTTTTAATAGTAAAAGCTCTGAAATGCAAGACTTCAGTTGCTTTGGGTGTGTTTTACCTCCGAATGCTTGCTATCTCAGAGATAGCTCAGAAGCTTGAGATAGCTCATTGGTTAAGACGCCAGCTTACGGACTGGAAGGTCGATGGTTTGGACCTAACCTCAGCATCTCGATTGCTCCTGTCTGGTCTTAGCCAACCTGGCAGTATCCCAGTCCGCGTGCCTTCTTCCGTTGGCATCGAAAGGGTGCCACAGCTGACTGATTACTTTTTATCCCTAGAAAAGCGGCTATTTTGGAAGGCTCCTCATCGGTGGGCGTTGTACTGCTGTTGGGCTGCACCGTCTTGAGTCAAGGTGGATGTTCGGATCAGCCATTTATTCTAGTTACGGAAAACTGGCCTTTATCAAACATCCAACGCCATGATATTTAGCTTCTCGGTTCTTATTCTACTGTATACAACTATTCACTAGTCATAATTTTGTTGATACCTCTACCTTCTGGTTCTTTTGGGAATAGCTGGGATAAACAGTTTCCCATTGTTAATCCATAGAATCCCGCAACTACCTACTGTATACAACTATTCAATAGTCACAATATTGTTGATACCTCTATTTGCTGGTTCTTTTGGGAATAGCTGGGATAAAAAGTTTGCCATTGTTAATCCATAGAATCCCGCAACTAACCTTACTCGTTTCCGATCAGGACACACCAACGGTTGCATGACCCTAGTATTGCATGTAGCTGAGATGGCTTTCACCGGTGACGCCCTCCTCATTCGTGGCTGTGGCCGTACTGATTTTCAATCCGGATGTTCTGCCACTCTGTACGATTCGGTGCACTCGCAGATCCTCAGTTTGCCCGAACACTTCCTCCTCTTCCCTGCACATAATTATTCCGGACTGACGGTCACGACAGTCGGTGAGGAGAAAAAGTACAATCCTCGGTAAGTTGTTTCTCATTCTCTATCAACCTTCCGGGCTTTTAAGATGTGTATATACCTGAACTTATCACCCGTGGCCCTCATTCCGTTGTTACGCACATAACCTTCCCATTTTACGGCTGTTTGCAATGTAGGGCTTTGCCGTTTGCAAGGGTTTCCTCCTTCCCCGTCAATTCCCGTGATCTTTTGTCCGAAAGTATTTCGCCAAATGTGGTCGCCAAGGTGCGGTCAGGAATGTTCGGGGATGCTGGTGATTCCTCAATATCCCTTATGGCGTCACAGAGCCTTCACCAAATCCATGGCACCTTACGCAGTGCAGTATCCAGTTGGCGACTTTTTATTTCTAAAACACTATAATCCCAACGGATATTAACAAGTGGAATGAGATACCACTTCCTATACTGTCTTGATATCCACCAGCTGGACTCACCGTGCGATCAGTGGGATTCACTGGCTTGACACTGTGACTTTGCAAAGAACTTACCCTGCTCGAACCTTTCGAATTCTGATCCTGTTCTGACAGGTCTGTCAGGTGACCCGAACACGGACATGCGTACGCGCACACGCACGCACATGAACCAACACCAGCCGGACTTACTTCATGTACTTGTGTCGGAAAATGTACATAACCAACATCTCTTTGTACCGCGGCGTGATTCCTATCGATGTTTTAGTTTCTTCCCGTGTGCGTGACTGGTTTGAGGGCGCGGAGCGTCGAAACGTGCACAAAGAACATCTCCATAGAAATCCAACGCATCTCTGCGTTCTGCTTTGAAAACCTTGATCCAAATAGTTTGAATACACCCCGACAAACGCGGATAAGTTTTCGCCTTCTTCTAGACGGAAATCAATCAGACTCGAAATTTGTCTACATTTCAGAATATGTGCATGTATCTGCAGGAGGCAAATGAACAGTAACCGAGACATTCACCTAGCCACTTTTTCCAAACCGCTGTTTCTTGCTCAGATCAAACTAAATGGCGATTGGCACTCATCAACCCCATTATCAGTGATAGGCTTGTGTTTAGTCAGGTGAGAGTCATTACATAAGACAAGTTACTAATTAAAGGTCACGTGACCAGTCTCTCTACACTCACATATCCACATGACCATACTCTTATGGTTCAATGTTTTATCCCGATTGTCACAAACCAGTACATAGAACCGCATCACATGGAGGTCGATGAGAGATTGGAGGGAGGAATCGACAAATTGAGGTTTGTCGTCTTCACCATTGACTACAGTGTATCTGTAATGCATAATAGACATTACCGTGATATTACAACACATCATTCACTCCGTCCTCGCTTACTGCTTCCAGTACGTGTATCACAATTCGTGAGTGTGTAAACAAACTTAGGCTGATGTCTGCGGAACTGTAACGTTGCGGCGATTGATGCTGAGAGTTTTAAGCAACACACCTGTATCCCGTTCGATCAGTGTTAGTTTTTCTGATAAACCAGATTTCAAATCATGGTCCTTGTGATTGCACAATTGTATTCAGGTACCAACTAGCTAACAACAGTCGACCAGATTTGCTGTACACTAGCAACACACTATGTGTTCTGTCTGGTCATGAACATCATTCACATATTTAGCGTTCGATTTATTGGCTTTTTCCATTTCGTCGGTTGACCAGATCCTCATTTGGCAGACTACCGTTTTGACGATTAGACTGGTAGCTGTTTTCAACCACTTTCCAACCCATCGTCCTTGTTTTAGTCAGTGCGGCGAGTATTGTAGCTTCCATACGGTAGCCTTACGGTTAAAAATCCAAATAATTACATCAGAGTCGTTGAAAAAATGTCGGCCTGACCAGAGTAAGAGACAATACAATACAATACAATACACTAAGGTGTTTGACTTCCGTTTTCCACATAACTAATGCCTATCAATTAGAGTCCTGTACTGGATGCCAAAGTGACGAAAGTTCGAGAGGATGGTCTCCCTGTGAAAGAATCACATGAAGAACTTTGTTGCATATTCTCCAGTAGTTGGCCTACTTTTGGAAGTAGTTTGGAGATGTATATACATATGTTCGGGGTTATACTTCTTCGAGGTTCCTCGCTTGATAACACATGTCAGATGTGCGGTGCTCAAATCCCAGACCGGCCAAAGATATGCACTGCTGATGAGCTCTAATAAGAGCGAAACTGGAGTCCTCTACTTCCATCCTTTAATGTGGACACCGGAATGATTGCGCCAGGACAGAGGGACGATTGTTCAAACGAGAGTCATGTGAGTGAGCATTCTACACAATGCCGCATATCTGAAATGCGTTTTTTATATGCGATAGGTGGTTCCTGTTCTCCTTTCATAGTGGAATTTGAGTTTGGACCCTGCGACAAACATCGATACCCGCATGTACGCATTTTCTTATGACCCTCTAATCCCGTTGTTCTCCAAACACATTGTTATCAGAGTCGGACATGCTAAGCATGATCCATGGTCACGTACGGTGGAATGGACAGTTCCAATGTCGATTAATCATTTCGAATCCTGGTGCCATTATGGTGACATTCCCCAACCAGGCTAGTCAGACGATAGAAGTCATACTAAGGCAGTATCCTGGCCCTCCGGGTTGAGGGTTATAACATATATGGTAATTTGTTCCCCAGCATTTTGACTACTATGACCGTCTCAGACCAACCACCGATAGTTCGCGAATGAACTCTCCAGCCAAAGAATTTGACTGAGGGCCTTAATCCTCTTAGGTTTGAGTGACCTGTCGGCATCTCAGCCCATAGACGACCGCGAAATGTGTACATCCCAAACGTTTCCTCTATGTCGGCCGTTGCGTGGTGCCATCGGCCGGATAAGCTCCACGTCCTGCATACAACGAGGCAAGTGAGGGGAACAGGCCAATGCTGACACTCGCTTTTCTTCAGGCTTATGTTTTATCTCTCATTCTGTCCTACCTAATTATCTTTCTTCTGTAGATCCCACTGAAGCGACTGAAAGCATGCCAACCATCATGTCTACCGCCTTCACGTCCACTTCCTAGGCCGCATTTCCATTTTGTTAGCCGTAACCCATAAGGTGGGAACTACAACAATTGTCTAACAAGCTGCTCTAGCACACACTAGTGGCACTTTGGCCATAGACGTTTACCGCGTCCCCGAACCTCCTCATCTGCCTGTCGAAAATTGTCTGACGCTCAAGCTATTAAGTTTGTCAGAGCAGCCTTAGAAAATGAATTCTGGAGACGCATCAGTCGGAACTGGGACGGGACAAGCAACGCCGGGCAAACGATAAGAAACTTGGAATGTCCACCGAATAAGCAGTCGATTCAGTCATACTGTGACGGTTAACCTCACCACGCGATATGGCAGTCTCAGGTTTCCTGTCAGGATTTCGACCATTCAGAGATGCATTGTCCACAACTTCCCGCTATACCGGTTAAATGTCCAATCCTTGGTCGTGGGTTCAAAACAGATTTTGGTCAGATGCGCACCGCTGATGATTCCCAACAAGGACGAAACAGCTGTAGAATGGTTCTCGGCTTTTCAGCGTAGATTACTTTCACAAGCAGGTCGAAAGCTGCATTGACGATTTTCGTTACGTCTATCGGTTACCTGATGGCGATGACGCACCAAAACACATTTCGCTCTTTTGAATGCTAACTAAAACATGCTAACTGAAAACACCATAAACGAGAGATTCAGCTGAGTTTCAGGCGAGTCTCTCGCAAAACCAAATTTGTTTGTAAATGGGTGTATTTCGCTAACTGCAATCTCTATCTACAATCACACCCCTGAGTTGTGCACTGTCAACGACTTCAACCTACGTGGCCCTAATTGGCTCGCTCGGTGCATGTGGATGCGGCCGTTCAGTTTTTTACAGCCAATACCTTCCCCCGATCACGAATTCCTTCTCACTCTGTAACCCACTCAGTGAGTACTAACATTTGTTTGACAAACATAGGTAAGCTAGTAATAGCCGCGATTGGCTTACTACCCAGCATCAACTCCCTGAGCATCTGTCTTAGATCATAGCCAAAAACATGTCCTATCAGAGAAATAAACGCTCCGTGCAAAACGTTTGATCTGTCATGGAAGGTCTCTCGCCTATTTGGGACATCCCGCAGTTCTTCATCCATGGGGTACCGCAGTTTGAGACACTGTGTTTTGCGGAGATTACTGTAATCGACAGATATGACAAATTTCCGCAAATAGCTTGAGCCCACTCCTCGTTCACGCTACGTGTATTTAGACCGCTCATTTCAAATTCAACAAAGTCGCCTTAGATAATGGTAGCCCAAAGGCAATGAACTTTTGGAGTGATAGGTTCTGCATACTTCCCAGAAGGCTCAGGGCACGCACCAGACACCTCCAGTGATACTCAGGCTGACGACCTTACTGAATTTCTTTGTCCTTCGCCGTAAAGTATGAGATTGAGCCTTGATCTGTTGGTATCACCTAAACCCACACACTACTCCATCCAGTAAGTGACGACGAACTCCCTTTTGACGGGATATCGTGAAAAGTAGTGGATAAAATATTGCTTGTTGTACTCATATCATACGACGCCTTTTTGATGCCTGGTCTTCCCATAGCGCTACCCTCGCTTATCGTCACTTCGAAGAATGGAAGGCAACAGCATAACGAGACCGATGTAACTTGTTATTATGTCTTTCTTCTGATACATCAAGTAACCACGTTCGAAGGTCACCCGTCCTGTGTACCATCTGTGCGTACTTTTAAGCATGGTTTGGTTACGTGTTCCGATAGGCACGGATAAAGGAGCGGTTCTGAGTCAGCCGGGTAATACACCGGATTGTGGCTTGGCCGTGTCTCTTTTACCGAATGAAACAACAGGCACCTGTGAATAAGTGTCGTTTTAGTTGCCGGATGGCGAACTGATAACGGTTCACCTAACTTTCGATCGAATTTTTAAGAGCAGCCCGCAGGTGCCGGACGGCGAAGACGGCTCTATGACGGTAGTGAACTATGCAAGCCCGACTTAGCTAACTTCTTTACGCTATCCAACGTTAGCTCACCGATAATCGTTTGCACCTATTCCAAGAATCAGTTTAGCCACCCTATTGGGAATAGTTGCTGAATCATTGTGCTGCCCTTCAATACAGTTCCCATCTGTGTTGCTCTGTGATACCTTCATTACCATCACCTACGTCAGCGAAGCATCAGCGTTGAAGACTGATGTCGTGCTGTCGTTGATGCTGATGCTGATGATGACAGTACCATCACCAAGCTAGAGTTGTTTTTTTAGACTGAAATTCTTCACGGATAGCATTTGTTTTTTATTTGCTACTCATTCCCTGAGTCCTCGCCTCTTGACTTCCCAGCACCGTACGCAGGTAATTCCCCACTTTACGTATTTTCTACTCATGTTCAGCTTCACCTGTTCCAAGGAAGAATTCATCCAACTCATGGATAACTTAAACTTGGATCTGCCAAAACAGTTTGACCGAGCAACGCGATTAAATGTGGTCTGCGGTATCGAATCCATCTAAACGGTCATTCTTTTCCAAGCATTACTTTTTATGCGCCCTATTTGATACAACTCTTCCACTTATCTAGAAGCAGATTGGTTTATGCGCTGTGTTTGATTTTTAAACCTTGAGAACTAGTCATCTCTACTTCTCCACCATCTGAATCCGTTGCTTGCCAGATCATGATTTCAGTTGTCATAGATTACAAATGGCTGTGTTATTTTTTTTTATAAAAAAAATAAACCTCCGAATTTTGCTAGCAAGAGTCCGTGGTTTTCGCTGTGGTTGTGATCCTACGAAGTCATGCAGTTCTATTTGATAAATGCGCGTTTCACGTCGATTGGATGCTAATTTTTGAAGATAAAATCTATTCGCTGGCTGTCATCGGACTTTGGGTTTGTTCTTCGGCTGGCTTTAGAATCAGGTTGGGGTCGAAGCGAGATATCCTGAAAGTAGACACAACTGGAAGTCGATACTTCTATTGCTTAATGTGGAGTATAGCAGGTACTTCAATCACCGAGCGCATCCAACACCGTCAGCTGTGGTGGCTCGGTCATATGCTACGCATGCCGAGACGAATGTTGATCTCTTCGCCTCCCTGAGAATCACGCAAATTGAGAGGTAAACAGTTTATGATTTGACAGGAGAGATTTCAAAGAGTTTAGGTGTTGTGGGTATGGTCCGTCTTGCAGGTTGGGTCCTCTATTTTTTTTGGTTTTAGTTTATTTATGAAGATGAACCATAGTCATAAAGTGTGTGGACCGACAGGACGTTGTAACGATGTCAAATCAGGTTTTCAGATTTCCTGTTTCGAACGACAAGTTACACAACCAACTGCCTTCCATTAACCTCAGGTAAGTCGATGGCATAGTCCTCCATGGTTGTGACGGTACCGCTTGCTTTGGGAGAAAGAGCTAGTGATTGAGGGTGCCGATATAATAAATTCGACTCTCCGTACCTGTCATTAAATTTCAAACAATTGGAACTAAACAATTAGCTCACCTGTGTCGACCTGCATCGTTCAGCGACTTTCGATTACATGGTCAAACCGAACCACCTCTGAAAGACAGGCCAACAGTACTCAGAGATACGGACTTGAATGACCGTCAACTCTGATTAATTGGTTGTGTTTTACACAACTCAGTTAACGTATCTACTTCAAACGTTCAAAAAACAAATCAGCGTGTCTAATAAACCCTAAAATAAAATTGATGGCAATAATCCCGTGATCAAGAGCGTCAAATGTTCTCCTTCATGATTTCACGTGTCACGGCCGTTCGTGATCAAACACCTGATTTCCTGATGGTATACTACGGATTATACAACTTGTATTCGTTAAAGTTGACGGCTATTACTGTAAATTTGGTCCTTAACTACCACTTTAAAATACGGTAGAAGCCCAAACCGAATTACTTGTGAGAGATGTGATTCTCCGAACATATACCTCTAGCAAATCTTGGATCTGCATTAATAATCGAAGTGCGTGGTAACACTGCCTTCTCCGCATGATGTACACTGCGAATGAGTCGATATTCTTCCACAATTTCTCGAGCGTATTTTCCTGTTATGAATTTTTCAGCATTCCTAGTTTTAGTGATTTGATGCGCGGTCTGGTCGCCATTGCAACAGCAGTAACTATAAAAGATCACTTTCTGTGGTCTGTCGTCGCCTACCGGATAATCGGGTTCGTCTTCAGTGATCAACCCTTTCACAAGACCTTCTCCTACGTCAAATTTCATGCGGATTTCAACTACTAATGTGACTGCAACAATTTTGGTTTGCAGCACGCGCAGACGTCCTATCTTCGGTCCCTAGTCTCACCAGAAAACCAAGCAACGTAGCGAACCGAATCGATGGAGGTCCTCAATAGGCCCAAATCCACATCAAGCCATCACACGATGGGAACAGCATTTAATTTCACTCGACCGAGTTACAGCATGCATTGCCACAATGAGATCATTGCACCTGGTCGGTTGCTTTCGTGATCCGTTTGAAATGTGTGCACGTTGCGGTACACTCAATGAGGGTATTTTCCACGGAGCTTCGCTCCTGTTTCCACCGATTTTTGCGGGTTCTTCAGGGGTGAAAACCATGCGCTAGTTGGTATGCGAACAACTGTGCTCTTTTACAAGATTGACGACGGTGTGGTCCTGCTCAGTGAGCTGTCGACGGGTAACCAGACTAATGCTGAAAATTGGATATTGGTTTAGCTACTAGCAAGTTGCATATATTAAATTCAGCAAGTATTTCACAGTGGCAGCCGCCAGCATTGGCAGCCGACTCATCCCAGCTCTCGGCAGATGTGTGACAACTGTTCCCATACTATGCAATCCGGTAACATCGTCTGACGAAAATTTCACTCCGGAAATGGAGACCGGGCCTACTGTGTTACGTTGTCTACGTTTGTATGTTCTCATGTCACTATTACCATGGCCGTGCTCGAGAAATAAGAACACGAAGACGGGGTCCCCAGCTATGCTGAGATTTCTTCCGCTCGAATAATCCAAGATGCAGGTCTCAGATACATAAATCCTGGTCGTGATGCGGTGCTAAACGACCTGAAGTATGCCAAATGTATGTAAATTTCGTTGCTACATTCTACCGAAGTGAACGCACCAGTAAATGGTTTGCCAACATCATAAAAAGAGTATGTACAACTACATGCGTTTCCTGATATAGCTCTGCCTACAGGGTTTCTTAAAAACTTCCAACTCGTCGTTGGTTTTGCTCTTACTGGGTTTCATCAAGCATGGCTAGTCTTCGAGGTTTCAATTTGTACATTCAGGTGTGTTAACAGAGAACTCCGATCCAAAGCAGTTTTAACTCTTTCTCTGGTTATTCTTTAAGTAAGTTTGCTGCGCACAGACTGTCTCCTGCTTTAGTTGGCGTGATATTCAGGAATATAATCAGCTGTAGAATATGACGAACGAGACATTTCATTTGAGTTCCCTAATACCATCAAATTAATTCGCAATTCAGTGTATTTTGCCGCCTACATGCAATTTGGATCTTCGTTTAGCTGTAGTACCCTTTCGGTGCCTAACTGCCATGTCACCAGAAGGAAGCACGAGGTCTGGTATACTGTCAGGTTCCCCACTCTTAGACAGGGGCAATCGAGAGGCAGAGGTCGGGTTCGAACTATGAAGCTTCCGGTCAGTAAATTCGCATTCTAACCACTAAGGCCATCTCGCCACCCTGATTTTGATGGAAACGTGGCCACTGAATCCACCGAATGAGACTAGTGGTGGGCGGTTGAGTGTTTTCCAGCAACCACATAAACCGTGTAGTATTATGTCAGGAATATATATTTCTATATCTTGGGAATTGAACCAACTGAAATATTAAAGGCCCTGGTGCAGCAGCTTCAGTCAAAGAATTTTATGAACAAGAGGTACTCAGTTGGGTCTTGACCTATACTAAATCAATTTGTGAATGGTTCAGAAGGAGAATAATTTACAAGATTAGTGAAACTTCCATCTGAGAAGCCATCACTCTAGGAATTCGTTGAAAATGTAACCACGTTGTGTGGCCCCTGTGGCTGGAGGATGAGCGGCGCCAAATCCTGTCTAAGTGAAATCTAACCATCCGCTCGAGGCCAAACAGTCAAATGTCGAACCACTGTCCGGACGGATGCGGGTTCGAAACTCTGAGTTTCGTGAGATGCGCATTGCTGATGATTCCCAACACGGATAACGCAGCTGTACAGCGGTTCTCGGTTTTGCAGCCTCACTGATAAGGCGAGAGCTCAGCTGAGTGTACTTGTCACTCTTGATTAATGCAGAGTTCTAAAATGAAGTCTAGAAGTCGGAGGCACTTACTGATGTGAGCTGAGTGTCATTCACCTGGGACCACAGAATAAGTGATCTGGGATTCCAAGATTCATAATGATATTAGCCAGCGGAACCGCTGAAAACGCTGGATCGAGTACTCGTATTGAACTTTAACATGTTGCCCTTCTGGTATCCCTTGTGAACAAAGGTACTGGAAATCGTCTTGTCACACTGAAATATTTGGCATTCGGTAGCATTCGAGCAAGCAAGTTTCCTTAAGGATGCTGTACTGAGGATTTTCTCCTCCTAAACGCATTGTGCAGAAGTCTTGCAGAAACTTGAATACGTATGAATACTTTGGATTCACCATCGTGATTCATGCTAAAAGATAATAATGATTGTTCAACTGTAACACCCTTTCGGAGCCTAGTTGCCATGCCACCCGAAGGAAGCATGGGGGCTGAGATACCACCAGGTTGCCCAACCCCTGACAGGGGAAGTCGTAGAGGTCGGGTTAAAACCACGGACCTTCATGCTTCATGCTGTCATAGTATGGATGTGACCTACACGTTCGTAGCCTGTGCACTGCATAGCCGTTACTGGTAATCACAAGAAGACCGTCTCCAATCACTGACTCTGTCAGTAAGTTTGTTTAGCTCAAGCCGTCGGTCACGTCATTTTTGGAGCTCCAATGTGGATGACTTTTGGTGCATTCATCGTGCAATGTTTCCAGGGAGGAGTTGTGATTTTACCGTATCCAATGATGACTGGGGTACGTTTGATTGAGACCCTAGGGCCCTGGTTGTCGGCTTCGGCTAATTGCATTACGCCAAACATTTACTGAAAACAAAGGATGATTTACGTTTGACAAAACATCCTCAGAGGCATTGCTTGTTACGGCTGCACCGGCAGAAATGGTGCTATGATACGAGTCAATGTACTCCACAAAATGTTCTAATGTCACAGTAAGCCTCGCAGCACAAGGGACTTGTGGCAGCTGAGCTACGTTTCAGAATACTGCTTAGAAAACGCCTGGTATAAACCTTGGTGACGTCAGTCTGTGGAGGATGTAACCTCAATGAAATTAACACTCAGGAGCCGAATTTATTATTCGAGTATTTTGGATGTAGCCAAGACCGAGTGGTTTATCCGATCGCATTTATTTAAGTATAATTGCACTTTCCATGAGAGTAAACCTGGATAACTGCTTAAAATGATTACGCTGGGATTAGGATATCATTGGTCGTTTTGCTGACGCGGGAAACTAGCGCGCGAATTCACAGTTTTGGGTCCGGGAGGATATCTATGGACGAATTCTTCGAAATCTTTGGCTGGCAAATGATTTCATGGGTCAGCTTGCGCTGGTGAAAGTAGTAATTAGCTGACTCGCCACTGAGAAGCTCGTGGTTACGGCGCATCGTATGCCACCGCAGCCTTGTTCTTAGGGTGAAATTGAATTGGACAACTCGTGTGAGCAAAGTGTCGCTTGCGTTTGCCTCATGATGTAAGCTGTCGAAAGCGGCCCCCTTTACCTTGGTGACAATCCAAAATATTCTCCTATGAGCCTCGTGAATATAAGTGAATGAAAATGAGTGTTTTGTTTTTGTTACCTAAATTCGTTAAGTAGTATATAGTCGAGAGCGAAATAATCGAAGCCACATGCTTCGAAACGCGCACTGACAGATGCCAACATAGAAACAGCCAGCAACCCACCTGCGTTGCCTTGTTGATGATTGGTTTTGCAAATAACCGTTGTTCGGATGTTCGGCTAGCAAATGTGGGTTGTACATGGACTGTTAGAATTTCTGTGCAGAGAGGTTCTGCACACTGGGATAGGTTTCTGAAAAATATTTTGGTTGGATCATACGGTATCATTATCATGTAGTTTCTGTAAGGCACACGTGCAAGTTTCCGGGTCATCTCGTGATTGTCGGAACTAGGTGCTTACGTTATGCCGTGAACGGTTAATACGTGCAGAGTTGCCTGCTAGCTTCATCTATGCCTCTGGCTTCTCGTTCCCCGTAGGGAATGTCTCAGTTCCAGGCGGTTCAACCAACTGGAAAGACAAAACCATCCGGGTAAACTGAGTTGCTTCCCGGTGTAGATTTCGTCCAGTTGTGGAGGCCAATTTATGCTGAAAAGCCCGGAAACATTGTACAGTGGTCCAAATTCACGAAGCCTTTGTCACATAAACGGGGACGTATCCTCTACGAATCCATACCAGATACCTGGTCTTGGTGGTTTTTAATTTGACCATGATGAAGGTTGTCCGAGACTAACGAAACTGTTTCCACTCGAATACCTTGTGTTCCTTCCCAAGCACTATATTGGTATGCAAATAATTCAGATCTCTCCGGTCGTGCGTCAGCAATGTCCTTGCTTGTCATTACTCCCAAATTCCTTTTATCAATTTCGGAATCGTTTACTGGCCACTTTGTTTCAATCCGTCTTGGTACGATTTAAATGTCAACAACTTTTCCAAATATGATTTTCCACAACGTAAGTTGTCAAAATTCATTAGACGAGTGAATATTTGCAAAAATTTGCATTTCCTCCCTCCTCAGCTTTCCAATTCCATCGAGATGATTATTCAAAAATTTCCATTTGAATCTGAATAGATCTTCCAAGACCCCTTTCAATTAGGGAACATTTTTATACGTTCCACAAAGCTCGACGTGAAACTCGACTAAGTATCTGTGAATAGGATCGATATATTCGCTAGAGATGTCCACATTTCGCTTTGCTGTTCACAGAAGTTTATTTCACTCCTTTATATAAATCTGACCAAATGGGAATCACGGTAATGCCATTTTGATTTCCTACACATCCTACACACTCGATGATATCAGCTGACTAAGGAAGACGCTTTTCCCCACTCCTTTCTTGGTTTTCGACAATTCTAGTTTTTCAATACATTTTGATAATCTTACCAGCAAATCCCACGTTTATTTCGACCTGTGTGGCCTCTATGGGTCAGTCCACATCACATGTGACGGATTTCCATTGCGCTTATCGAAGCAGCTCAGGTGAACTAAAGAGACGCAGTTCAAGAGTGGTTTAGAAAACGGTTTAGAAAACGATCAGCCTAACTGGGTTTTTTGGCACGTCACCCTCATTCATTTCGTTCCTGCGTTGTGAATCATTTCCGAATGCTTAGTTTCGAATAAAAAGCGCTTCTGGAGATAAGTTGCAGCATCCTGCAAATTACAACAAAATACGTGGCATCACTGACCCATTATCACCGTTATTTATTGGACCTAGGTCTGCGTTGATCCAGATACCTGTCATAGATTGTTGATAGTGTGGAGAGATTCTGAAACTTTCGCTGAAGATTTCGTGCTGTAAGTGAAGCTGTAGCGGTCACTTCCTTGTTCCTTCGACCAACATCGCTTAGTTTGTCTAGTACATCTGTGCTCACTATATTACGCGATTCCTCTGTACCGCAAACGCCCAACTCACGCGGCAAAACCCTGTCCTGCCCGGAACCCAGACCAACAAGTCAGTTCCCGTCTTGTACACGTCGGAACACGTCAAACCTTCCTACATACAGGAGGACACGACGCGTTCATCACACAAACTCGCGAGCGCGCGCAAACCAAACCCCTCAAGTCCACGGACAATTACGAAACACGGGTAGCAGCTACACTGCAGAGGAAACACGTCCCCGCCGTCCGGACTTTCACCCAGGCACTCTCACAAATGATAACTTCCGCTTCTGACTTATTCCAACTTTCGCATTGCATTTATTTTATACATGGTGCAACTCGCTACTGTCAACTACTACTGCCAACCATGGTAAAAAGTGTTATTAATGCATATACCTTCTGAGATATATTAAGTTTATCATCACCTTTGTTAAAAAAAACCGAAGAATATTGTACAACTGCTCAAACTGCTGATGGGAAGGTCGATTGATCGGGACTCCCTACTGGAGTTTCGTGAGATGAGCACTGCTGATGAGTCCCGATAAGGATGACATAGCATTACAGTGCTTCTCCACCTTTGAGCGTGAACTGGCTTCACTTACGCGCGCTGAGACAAGCCTTATCCGTCGGTGGTACGGGTGTTAATATACTGACCACGACAATTCACAGTTTTTCCCGTGTATTTCACGTTCCACCTTCATGCAAAATTCTTGTGTATTAGCTGTATGTTTATCGTCTAGTGGCTAGTCTTCTGTGTGCGCTAATGATCGGAATAAATGAGACCAATTGCCTCGAAGTATTAAACTGGTCGTAAGACAAGTGCCTCCCGTTTGATGGGGCACATTTGTATTCAGGAACGTGATAGCAACTGTCGCAATTAGATTACATATTCATTCTTAGTGCTTTGTGGTCAAAGCTGGTTGCGTCACTACAGTATTGGAAATCTTTCTGTCGAGGTAATCACGTGAGATATCACCGTTTGCTCGGTACAGGTGGGATGATTCCTTTTATACACAAGTCTAGAACAAAAGACTATCGGAGTTTTCTTGTGTGGACAGGACTTACTCTCGATGTGCATCGAAGTAAATGTTATGAAAGGTAAACTGTGAATGGTTGAACTTTCAGATGTCTGAGAATACACAGAATCACAGCGTGGCTTGATACTAAACAATTGGCGGAAAATTTGAAAAAAATAGTAAATAAATCATTTAGCTGAGACATGCTTTCGGTGCCTAACTGCCATGCCACCCGAAGGAAGCACGAAGGCTAGCATACTGCTAGTTTGCCCAAACCTAAACAGGAGACGTCGAGATTCAGATCTTCCGGTCAGTAAATTCGTGCTTTTACCACTGAGCTATCTACCCCTACACACATTACTGTTTGCTGATTGGCCGGTAGTTTGCGAAACCAAGTGGAAATTGAAAGTAAGTATGTGAGGTCAAATGCCGCATAAGTCATCCCACCTGGTTCCTGTGTCGGTGGCAGACACCTAAGTGCAAATATCAACCATTAAACAAAGATGTTGAAGTGTTTTGAGACACCAACCAAAGACGGAAAATTCGCACCCGAAGAACTATTCCACCCAAAAACACAGGACAGTTCAGGGTTGTTGTGTTATATTTCGCTTCCTCAAGCCAAACAAACAAACGGAGGTTGGACACACGAGTCTGATAAAACGAACGCCAGTCACAAGGTAACCGTGAGTGTTGACGAAACAGAAACGCAACGGGTGGATTCCAAATGCGCACAAACTACACTAACCGCATATTCAACTAATGAAGCTTCTTACGGTTGTCACTTATTCGACATTTGACATTCACAGTGCATCAGCATGAGTTGCTAGTATCATAGGAACGAGGCCTGCATATTCATCCTGAAGGACGTTATCTGTATCCTTCCATGTCGGACCCCTTGTTACTGTCTGAAAACATTGGGTGCATCTTACAAACTAGTATGTGTTTCCCACTACTTCAACCCAAGTTCAAAGTAAAACAGTTCGTTATGTGATCGAGCATGTTCGTGATAACGCCAAAAATACAAACTGAAAGGTTTTGTTTCATTAACTGAGTACTACTGGGCATAAATATTCGGAGTTTAATTTTCAGGTCCCTTGATGTCCAAAGGGAATTCCACGCAGACGAATGTTTCATTCTTGGCGTCTAGTAGTACCCAACGAGCATCCAGCAGGCCCTAAACGAAAAGAATCCAATATGTTAGAACCAGAAGAACGCTCCGCAATTGGTCGCACGTATAACACCTTTACACAGACCTGATATCGTTCAATGAGAAGTAAAAATAGGATAGACGTACCGAAAACAACCTGATAACTGATGTGGCTCAAATAAGAAGCCATTCGCCCTACGTGGCAGCCCACGACCCTCACTAGACAGACAACGACCAACTAATTCGATTTAAATCTGGCCCTGCGATATTTCAAACAAAATTATCAGATTTATGGAGAACGTGCCTCAGTCCCAAGCACTGACCAGTGTAGACCTGCTCGTGCTGAAAAATTCCTTTTAAGAGGTGCGAAATGAGAAATTCGGACGGTGCATTAACGTGCATTCCGACACCGATAGGGCACTTGAACGGTGGAATGAGAACAAGGTTGCAAAGTGAGTGGCTGTTCTACAGCATGATATTCCCCTGTATAATTGAAAAATTCCTAAAATCTTCCCTCTCTATAGAGTCCCATTCAAATTCAAATTCAAATAGTACATAAAACTAATATAAAAAACCGATCATCCATTGCTAGTCCAGAGATTCGCACAAACGTTATCAGGCTGGTCAGTGTGAAACTGATAAGAAATGATGTCTCATACGCGAGGTGTTCATCAAAGGAACGGACTTTATTGCTCAGGTGCACGATCAGAGTTGCAACGTTGACGTTCTGGTCTGGAACTAGTATGGTCATGCTGACGTCGTTTCTTATTGCGAATCATAATAGTACGGTCTCATTTCGTCAAAATAATATACGTGCAACATATACGGGGAATAACTTGACCTGCCCGAGTGTCTCATCCAAGTGTGGTAGTATGGGTCCTCCAGTGCCAGATACTGGTGGTTTTCTGTGGTCATAAAACACACATTGAAAGGAGTGATGTCACGTGAGACTGCGTACCGCGCTATCACTGAGAAAATCCATAAATCCCAGATCGTGTTAATGATGTTTGCTGAAGAAATCTTCCTATATGAGTTCTGTCAGCCATGCTGCATTCCTCGCGGGACCAGCGAATTCGAATCATGCGACGGTCTATGATCTACGATCTATGATATGAACAACTAACGAATTGTGATTGGAGTGAAACTGAAGTAAGTTCCTGGAGAACGGAACGGAACTGCTCCTACGGGAGTGTCGTAGACAACGTATCTCACAATGAACATGCTTTCACCTGATCGATTCAACAACAAAGTCAACTGCAACTTACTTGGCGGAAGAACATCATGACTTGGTCCGTGAAGCTGTAGGTGTAGTTCCTTCCTGCCCGGATCGGACAAGCTGGAGTCAGATGATTACACATGTCACTGGGTGGCAGCGCATAGACCTCGAACTCTCCATCGACATTTGTTTTGAGTACCCGAAAATCTCCGGGCTCGATATCCTTATCTGTTAAAAGAAAAGATAAATGAACACAGAACGAGAACAACAGTGCTACATAGAAAATCCCCCAAAAGTCCCGTCGAGTGTTCTATTAATATAAATAATAATAATACGAATAATCGTCCAGCCGCAACACACTTTCGGTGCCATACCACCCGAAGGAAACACGACGGGTGAGATACTGCCAGGTTGCCCAAGCCTAGACAGGAGAAGTCGAGAGGCAGAGATCAGACTCAAACCACAGAACTTCACGCTCCAAGCACTGAGCCACCACACCACCATCTATAGATATGACGAGATTTTCAATATTTCCAGATCCCTCCTTGGACTCACAAATGATGAAGACGAAAACAGCAAGAAATGCGATGTGACGGCCTGTGTACCAGGTGTATCGGTTCTTCAACCGGTGTTATCATTAACCTTGTCATATTTTCCAGAATTCGTTAATCTCTGCCGATCACGGTTGCTCCGATGGAAATAGAAGTCAAGGGGTGTTTGAAAACTTCATCGAATTTTTATGGTTTGATTTGTGTCTAGCGATAATTGGCTGAACGGCTGTGAAGCAAGTGCCCTAATGAACTGACAGCTGAATGAGCACAGTCGATGTTTTCACCAGTTAACTGATCCGAGGCAGTGCGGATTTAGGTGTATTTTTCCGGCCCTAAGGCACTGGAGCGGAGACAGCAGTAGATATAACATCTGCATTTGAGGCTTCGAAACAAGCTAACCATCTCCAGCTAAGCATACACGAGGGGGATTTGAAGCTAGCCGACTCGTTCGATTTGCCCATTTTTCTATTGCGATAAGAATGAACACATCCGAACATCCACTTGCAATATGTCCGAGTTGGATAGTTTCACACACTTTTCCCAGTAGCAGCCGAAAGATCGGTTTTGCTCGCACAAATAAAGAAATTGTAGCGCAACCACATGTTTTCTCCATAGCATTTCAATTGATGTTGCTGTTTCCTTCGTTAGTGGCTCGCGCTGCTGACTGAACTGAACACGTTGATAAACATTCGCGGGTGAAGTGAGACAGAATCAGCTAGTGCGTTATGTCAGCATGCATACCCCTTTCTTGAACACAGTTGGTTCACCCTACCCTCTCTCGATACACTTGGTAGCTTGTTCAAGAGATGAGCCACATATTAGGACCCGGTGACCTAGTTTGACATCCGAATGGCGGTCATCAAGCTGGTCGGTCCATCAGCTATTAAACTCACCACTGACATTTTTCTTGGTAGTGCAACCTCCAAGCAACGTTACGAGATCACAAGAGGTGACCTCATATTCTAATACCTGTGCACACGTTCCTGGTCAGCGCAACCAACCTTCTTCATCACATGGAGAGGGAGTGTTCGGATCCCTAGTTGACTCGAAGTGGCGACGTACACCGGATTATTTATTTACTCGTTACTTTCAGCTTTTGGCGTGCTTTGTTATTTGACTGGGTTAGGTTGCGTGGTTAGATATTCCGTTTAGATGTGGAGTGCACTCACGTGCACCCCGGGTCGACACAACAGTTCCAGTGTACAGCCGTTCCGAGGTGAACGGGTAAATCGACCTTATTATTCGAAAATCAGTCAATTAGTAATCAGATGGACGGGGCGATTGTGTGCGACATTAAGATAGCATAAGTCGCCTATTAAACCAAGCATTAACAACTCTCGATGCGGGCCACAAGAAAGACTTCAAACGTCACAAAAGAACAGAATTCTCTCACTGCTGGACATCCGGCTCATCAAAATGGCTCGATTGTCAGAGAACAAGCTAAATTTGTGACATGCAAAAAACTGTTCACAAGAACTACCGGTACATTCTCAACCATTTTCACTCGAATTGTGCTTGATATAGTCACGCGGACCTATGGCGCGTAACAAAAGACCCCTTCCTCCCAAAATTGTACTATTAAGGGGTGATTCATTCCAAAGACTAAACGAACCGACTCACTTCTAACCGCCTCGCATTTACAATGAGGTTCCTGCTTGCAATCGACGACCAAAACATTCTACGGACGGAACCCACGCATCAAGGATGCTCCTCATGTCCGAAACCGCCATTGCAGTGAGACGACTAATCCGAAGAGTTTGTCAGATTAATGGAACACAGTTTAACTATCGTGTAGAAGTATCGTTTCACAGAAACTATCAGTTATGGAAAGCACAATCATGTGATCTAAAACGAAGGGTTTGTTTTCGTGCACGACCAAAAAGAGTCAGGCTGTCCCCTATATCATTGAAAAACACCATCGACAACCTGCAGTGATTATTCTCGTGGTATAAATGACTAGATATAGAACACAAAAGTAAAAATTCTCGATTCAAATGAGTTATCGGAGTTAGAAAGAAATTTAGGAGGAATGCATGAAAATCCTTCGGGATGGAGTTAATATTAGCTGTTTTCGCAGAACTTACCACAATCTGTGAATATCGTGGCCTCCGTGACACCCGATAAATAGAGAATCAGGCAACATATCAGCGGGCCGAAGAATTGCATCTCGTATGAGGTGGATGCACAAGTGTTTCTGTGAAGAATTTTGAACCGTTTATATAATGAAGGTTGCCCTGGTTACATGAGCACTAGAGGCGTTTCATGACAAACTAAATCCCATGACAACTAGCACGTACGAACTAACTGTATTACTTTAGGAAAAGATTACGCTCTTAACATTTATGCAAATACTGTCTCGTCCAGAGTGTGAACGTGTCAAATAACCATGAACGGTCGTATTGCTGATCACGTTGGACGTGTTTTAACTCGTTGTTCGTTGCATTTGCCTTTCCGAGATGTATGATCACTTTGATGAATTGGTAAAATATGGTCACCGTAGAGATAGACAAAACTCGTGAGTAGACTTCATCAAGCAACCGCACCCCATGTGGTGCCAAATTTTCAATGAAAAACTGCGCGTATTTCAAATTTCCATCTCATATTGGGTTCAACAATGGATAACGAATTGCATGAATTTAGACATGTTGTCACATATGAAATGACCACAACTACTTAAAGTATAATACCCTCAGATGCAGCGGTCGATCACAAGAACGCCGTAAAAACCCAACAACCCAACCCAACAAAAAAGACTCGGTAGTCGCGAAATGGGCAAAGATGTGTCGAGTTAACCAACTTTGCTCCGCAGTATACCAGGTCACCGGTGAGTTGGCGGCCAACATACGGCAAGCGAACGTGAAGTTGACCTTCACCTCAAAATGAGGCGATCCACGGCGACCAGATTCGGACAATGTAGTGCTTCCACTGATAATTTGGTGCGACTGGCTTGAATTTGACGACAGCAGTCCATTAAGAGTTCATCATCAGTGCGACCGCGCGGTCGAGTGATGGCAGCCGGGCTGATGTGGCACCTGACATTCCTCATACCTTGGCAGGCGCGTCCAGTCTGCAACTTAACATGTGTGGAAGGATTAGGGCGCTATGTTCTGTCTGAGTGAGAGTCAGACATACTGCGGATCAGCTGCTCGTAACCAAGCGGTTAGGGGCTTAACAACTGACCGGAAAGTCGCGAGTTCAATACTCCCTACCAGAATTTCGTGAAATGCGCACTGCTGATGTTTCGCAACGAGGATGAAACAGTTGTAGAGTGCTTCTCGGCACTTCAGCACAGATAAGCTTCACTGAGAGGACGGAATATCAATTGGACCTTAACAAGCCTCTTCATATCGCCATTATTTGAAGATAATTACGGGCAAACTTGTCCGTGATAATTGCTGCTTCAAACACACGGAGAACAAAGCAAACACGAGCAAGTGATTGCTTCGACCGTAGCGAATACCCAGGTGGTAAACAGGTGTATTTAGGGAAGCGGCTACGCTGATAATGAGGATTGTGGAGGATTGATGAGTAGGATTGATAAGTATCAGTCAGTATCACCATCAGTCCTCACTATCAGCACACATTCTTCCATATCCATTACTAGTTCGCTTTTGTCAGCACTGACTGGAAAGTCGCTTTTAATGAGAACGAACAGCCGGCACAAGCCACGCAGATATTCGTCCGGTACGTTCATGGCCAGAATATCGTCGAAATATGGATAGATGAAGCATATGCTGAGGAGAACGCTGCTTGTGAATAGATGAAGGGCCTCATTAGCGTTGCTCAGGCCAAAAGGCATTCAGCGAAACTGGAAGAAAACCGAGACTCGTCGAGTATCGAACCGGAAATAATCCAGTTCAATACTCTGTGGACCATTGTGCCGATGGGAGACCGTGACCGATGCAACTGAGACAGCCATAGGGTAGCGCCACAGCAGTTTGTCGGCGGTGAGTAGACGCCATTTGCATTTTCATCGGAACTCTTGCTGTCCGTTGTGAACAGCTCCGGAGACTTCCGTAGAGAATTGTTGGTCATCCCACTTGACATCAGGCATCTTGTACATTTTGAAATGCAGACCCTCTCCACAGCTTCTACAGCTCACAGAGCAAAGCGAAGCTATGCACTAGGAGTCTGGTTGATGTTCTCCATGAGGGAAAAGACACCTAGACTACACTACGTGTCTTATGATTGTCATATATATCTCAGTGGAGTCAATTACCAGCCGTTTCATATGACCCAAGCTGAACAGAGGGGTATGAAACTGGGTTAGCCACTCTCTTCAATGCTAATTTTCAAGGTGCACCGCCACACCCTGAGACAGATCGCGACTGTCAGTGAAATTTTCCACAGCATGCACCACAATTTAGGGTATCGTCTACATTTGGTTGACCGTTCTTATTTGAGCCGGAAGCCGTCTCACCACTAGACTGTCCATCTGAAATCAGCTCAGGCATGCATGGAGCACTGAATTGTTGGTCGGTCGTTGCAACTACTGCAACGAGCCCCGAATCCGTGTCTAACAACCCAGTGAAAAACCTTGGTTTCAGACAAACTCGCGCACCTGTCTAACATTCGACAGTTAATTTACCAGTCGAACGATTTCATCGCTGCTGCTTTCCTCTCCTGGATGCGCTAATAGTACCCGCGTCGACCTATCGTTTTGGTGATGACAGCTGCATTAGTCGGTCGAATGAGCGTATGGGACATCCGAATATGGCACAGTCTGGGGGCAGAACACCCCTGCGCACAGTCCTCATAATTTATATTCCAGCTATAGCAGCAGCCATACACACGAAAGCGGCTTCTAAAACGCTTTGAGCGCCTCGTTGAATCTGGTTAAGAGATGAGATATTGTTGTGACTGATAGGGATATGCATGCGAACTAGGAAGGCTTAGCCATGCTGAGACTGAAATGGCTGGTTGTCTAGGACTGAAGTCGACACGGACGGATAAGTGTGAACTCTTGCTGAACACACAAACTATTTTTGCGCAGTGCAAACCTCGAAACAACCGAAGTTGCTTGGCCACACGGTGTAGTCTGAATGCCAGCCAATTTGTAACGGTGGACCACATCGTCCTTAGCTATATGTGGCGTGGGTCAATAACTGGAACACCAATATGGATCTGGCTCTTTGCACCTTCCGGGGACGCGCAAGATACGCATACCTCGCGTAATCTTTTAGGAGATCTCAGATCATGATTTGAAGTAGGCCTAACGAAACCAATTTTTAAAGTAATTTTCGGAAAAGATGTCTTGTAGGGAGTCTTGCAGGAAGTTAATTCATCAACCCTGCGAGTTGTTGACGCCTTGCCCTTGGAATGATTCAGGTAACTAGACCTAAGCACTGGATGTCGAGTAACACTAAAACAGCTCGAAGCTCGGACGCGTATTCTTCCTGGTTGACAGTACAATAACAATTGACGCAATGTCAGACTTCATGCAAAAAAGAGCATCTTCACGACAAGCTTGGCGGATTCAGAAAGCTAAACAAATGGAAGAGGTGAAAAAAGTTTCGTGAAAATTATTTCCCCCTCACGAAGCGACTGGATCTTACCGTGGCGTGATGGTTGGTGCACCATTAAGCTTTACTTGGAGGTGTCCGCGCGACATTCGCAGAGTCTCTCATTCCAGCTTGGTCAGTGGTTAGAGGTCTGAGGAACAGGCTACTACTAATGCTTCCCTTCTTTCTCTCTCACATACGTGTTCTCTCTCTTCTCACCCCATTATTAATTCTATCCTTGTAGGTTCAGCACTTACGAGTGATGACGTCGCTCGTTTTACATTGGTTTTTCAAGCAACATCTGCGCGTCATTCAGCGTCGACATCTTCAGGCATCTCAAAATCAATATTTAATCGTCGACGCCCAATCTATCTGGCTGCCTTCAATATCCTCATTCTGAAACAAGCAAGACAAGAAGCTGCTTTTGCTCGCACACTGGACCCGCTTGGCATTGACGTGTGCTGTGTCTCATAACCAAGAATCTAAGATGCAGGTACAGCGGTTGAGCTAACCGTCCCATCACTCCCAACTTGCTTCCAGCTACGCACCTCTGGTAATCCAGAGGCTGCTGCGACAGGATGTGCAGAGGTTTGTATCGTTCTAATTCACCGGGTGGAAGGATCCTTGCTTGACTGGATGCCCGCTGATAGTCGCCTGTGTGCGGTTTGTCTGGCAACGTCTGTGAAGGAGTCTCACAGGCGAGAAGTTGGTCGATATCGGTTTGTCGTGTCTGCTTACGCCGCAACCAACTGTAGCTCTGACACCAGCAAAGACAGGTTTTATGATGTCATGAATGCCCTATTGCGGCGAACTTCAAGCTCGGATATCGTTGTGATTGCCGGAGATTTGAATGCACAAGTGGGCGGGCTTAGCGCATGAGACTCAGTTAGGAGGTCGATATCAATTGGACTAGGTGCGTACGGACAGTGGTGTACATCTGCTTCAGCTGTGTGCTGACCGTAGACTGTTTTTGTGCATTATAAACTTCCGAAATAGCCGAAGTCGTCTGGCTACATGGTGTCCTCCAACGTGATGCCGACCACGAACTCAACTCGATCACATTGCTATCAGTTACCGATGGCGCGGCGCTACCAGGCTCACTCAAGCATTGAATATCAGTCCAAACAGTGGCACTGCTTTAATCTGGTACCGAACATAACTTGGCCGGACGAATGCTCACACATCAACCGAAAGTGCCCGTTCGAGCCGACCGTAAAGTCTGGCGGACACAGAAAGCCAACTAAATGGAAGAGCCCAGAAAACACAGAGGCCCCGAAAAACCGATAACTAGAAGGGTGAATGGAACTTTGCCAGTGATAGAAAACCCAGGAAAACTCGTTACAAATTTCTGAGGTGATATTATAAGCCAATGGCCAAAGGTGCATAGTGGTGTCATTGGCGGTTTTCAGTGGGTCAGGGTTGGAAATTTGGTCTCGTGTATTATGAGAACTCACGCTTAACTCTGCTCCTATACTCACCAGGTATATTCACGCTAACATCTTGTCCTTCACACAAAAGAGGTGACTTTGAGGACCGCGAGCAATGATCGTCGCCGTCTGGCGGAACCTACATGGTGGAAGGCAGCAGCGCAATTAAACTTCTATTTTACCAAAAGAACGGATGTCTGCGAAGGCTTCACAAGGTCGACGAGGCTCAGAACGAAAAATAAAGTCCCCTAAGTTCTCTATAAGGCTGTCAACCACGCAGTGAAAATAGCACCGACGGCTTCCTAATTACTAATAATGAGCCTTTGGAGCGCACCATATCCTTGTGACCCAACGTGGTGAGCGTTGTAAGTTCAACGGGTGAAGTGCTTATCGTGTGCGCCGTTTGTGCGACAGCAGTAACTTTGGGGCGAGGAAGATATCGTTCCTTGTTGCAGTTCGCCGGATCTGCGGATGTCCGCAGACAATCTTGGTTGCGAAGCCATGACTTCTAGGAAGGTAGCAGACTTTTAATTTCCAGTTATGGAACTTTCTGTTTTCCTTGCGTTACGAAAGAGAGATGTTTCGTTTTTCGGAAAGGTTTGGTAACAATCGGTAGATTTATTGCTGGGCAACGTTTCGCTTTTGACACAAAAGCTTCGTCAGGCCAAGTGACTAGGTTACGAGGTTGGTCGAGATTTAAGGCGGAAGGAGAACCAATCAGCTAAGTCAAGCTAAATCTCTGTTGGGTATCGGTCGAGGGGATTTTCTGTTAGGGTGGGCGACCACGTGTTAGGCCGATGGGGAACCTACATGGATTTGGGTCCAGCCTAGGGTCTAGTTCTTCCGGTTCGTTTCATGTGAAGATCCCTCTTGAACTTTGGTCGGGTTGGGATTTCCACCCCCTGATTTGCTAATGATTCTACGTGCATTAACACCGCACACAGTCACGTGTCAACTCCGCTTGTCCAAGACCGCTTTCCATATGCTCGCCAGTTCCACACCCTCGATTCTGTTCACGCTGTAGTGCTTGGTGATTTCCACCGCCTCGGCTATCAGCCGCTGTGGTGTGAACCGCAGTCCCTGTCTTAAAACTTCCACATTGTCTAGATCTATTGTATGTCCCGTGTCTAAGGCATGCACCGCCATCGCTGAGTCTTTGACCAGCATTTGGTATTCTATCGCATTCTTTGGTGGTTTGTTTATTCTCCTCTTATGCTCACCAATTCTGGTGTGCAATTCCCTGGCGGTTTGTCCTATGTAAACCTTAGTGCAATCGTTGCAGTTTGTTTTATGCACGCAATCCCTAGTCCTTTCAACCGGGAGGGGATCCTTCAATCGCACCAAGACTGAGCGAAGCGTTTTTCCTTTTGGAAAGCTACTCGAATGTTGGCTGAGTTCAGCACCCTTCGAATAACCTCCGGGACTGGAGGCAAAATGGGAGAACCATCGCGTATTCAATATTAAATGCTTAAAGAACAATATCATCCCTACATCCCTTATTGTGAAGCCACTCGGATACGTCAGCTGCTTCCGCTAAAATAGCTTTGTCAGCGGCCAAGTCATTCCTCAAACAGAGAATCTACCTAACCACCCAGCGGTTAACCGATGTACGCCGGCACGCCAGTCGACTCAGCGACGATCTTCAGACCGCAATCTCACCCGGTGACTTCCAGATGCTCAACACCAAGTCCACAGAAGTGAAGCTTACGCAGGGCCGGCAATGCAAGGATAGACACATACGTGAGTTCGATCAACTGCTTTCTATGACACTGGGCTCTAGGAAGGTTACAGAAAGAACAAGCCAACCACCAATTACCGTAGCGTATTTAACTTGTCAGATAGACCACTGAGCGAAGACGAACGCTGTCTGCTAGAAAAGGGACTAAACTTCGCCGTGAGCAAAAGGTAATAAGAGCGGCGGAAATAATCCCAAGTGTCGAATATGTGTTTCATAAGCTTCCTTCAGCGGAAGCTGAGAAACTGGGCACAATTGGTCGCGGTCCTAAAATCCCAAAGCCGGGAGCTCCGAATATCGCACCATCAGAGCGGAGAGCGTTAAACACATTGAGAGGTAGATAGCATTTTCATTACTAAGGCCGATAAAGGCAAAGCCACAGTAGTGATGAACAAGAGCGACTATCTTCAAAAGGTTAGGCAACACCTCGCCGATGGACCCTATCGACAAATTACCAGTAGCAGTATTACTTCGATCATGAATAAGAGTAAGGTTGAAGTTGGTAGATATTTAAGATCAGTGATAAACCATTTAGGGCAAGGTAAGTGGTATCGGTTGTACCCAAAAAGTGCGATTCAACCACGACTCTACGGACTGCCAAAAATCCACAAGGCAGATGTTCCGACAAGACCAATAGTGGATGGTATAGGCTCGCCACCACATGAGCTAGCCAGATACTTAGCTGGTATACTCCACTCACGGGAAATCAAGCACCTTCATTAGGAATTCGTACGACTTTGCCAATAAGGTCGCAGGGCTTCCCGTGGACATGGACGAAGTCTTCGTGAGTTTTGACGTAGCCTCAATGTACACAAACATCCCTAGGACAGATGCTCTAGAGGTAACAAAGAGGTTGTTACTGGCAGACACGACACGGGAACGGACACAGCTCTCGGTGGATGAAATAGTTGAGGGCATTAGAATGTGTTTGAATCTCGATCAGTTTGTTTTTGACACAACTGTTTACTCACAAGAACGAGGTCTTGCAATGGGATCTCAATATCCCAGTTTTAGCTAATATTTATATGGAAGAATTCGAACAAACCGCCTTGACCGAGATATCCTTGTCCACCGAAAGTTTTTGGCGTTATGTTTACGACACGTTTGTCGTAATTAAACGAGATAACGTGAACAGCTTCACGACTATCTCAATAGTTTAAATCCGCACATCAAGTTTAGTATGGAGATAGAGTCCACTTCGGACATTACCCTTCTTGGACTGTATAACACATAAAGTGGCGGAAAATTAAAAACTACTATCTACCAAAAACCAACAGACACAGGAACCGTCTTAAATTATTCATCAGCACACCCAAAGTCCGTGTACGCTAGTATTGTCTCATCTATGTTTAGTGTCAGAGCGCTATGTACAGAAGAGATCGACCGAACGGCAGCTCAAATCGAGACTGCCAACAGACTTCAAGAAATAGGATACCCAGTGAGTTTGATCAGGCGTCAATTAAGAAGGATATTGGCTCCGGTATCTAGACCCAGTAAGGAATGGATTGGCACAGCAGTCATTCCATATAAAGCAGGAAAATCGGAGGTTATTCGAAGGGTGCTGAACTCAGCCAACATTCGAGTAGCTTTCCAAAAGGAAAAACGCTTCGCTCAGTCTTGGTGCGATTGAAGGATCCCCTCCCGTTGAAAGGACTAGGGATTGCGTGCATAAAATAAACTGCAACGATTGCACTAAGGTTTACATAGGACAAACCGCCAGGTTGCACACCAGAATTGGTGAGCATAAGAGGAGAATAAACAAACCACCAAAATGCGATAGAATACCAAATGCTGGTCAAAGACTCAGCGATGGCGGTGCATGCCTTAGACACGGGACATACAATAGATCTAGACAATGTGGAAGTTTTAAGACAGGGACTGCGGTTCACACCACAGCGGCTGATAGCCGAGGCGGTGGAAATCACCAAGCACTACAGCGTGAACAGAATCGAGGGTGTGGAACTGGCGAGCATATGGAAAGCGGTCTTGGACAAGCGGAGTTGACACGTGACTGTGTGCGGGTGTTAATGCACGTAGAATCATTAGCAAATCAGGGGGTGGAAATCCCAACCCGACCAAAGTTCAAGAGGGATCTTCACATGAACCGAACCGGAAGAACTAGATCCTAGGCTGGACCCAAATCCATGTAGGTTCCCCATCGGCCTAACACTTGGTCACCCACCTTAACACAAAAAAATCCCTCGGCCGATACCCAACAGAGATTTAGCTTGACTTAGCTGATTGGTTCTCCTTCCGCCTTAAATCTCGACCAACCTCGTAACCTAGTCACTTGGCCTGACGAAGCTTTTGTGTCAAAAGCGAAACGTTGCCCAGCAATAAATCTACCGATTGTTACCAAACCTTTCCGAAAAACGATGACTACTCAATCGGTTCCAAGCTTCTTTCAACTGAGAGATGATGTTCTTTACCAAAAGTGCATCCTATCCAGCAGTTTATCCAAGTAAGCCACTTAACCTTGCTCCTGCGACCGATAATTTGCATTAGGAAGTAAATCGGCCTGGCACCGAGATCTGACTCAGGGAGTCGGTTCCAAAATGACGGTGAACTTATGAATTTATGACAAGAGAAACTAGCGCACCTACTGTAGACTACTTTGGGCTTGTAGTAAGACAACTTATTGCACTAGGGAATAGCAGATGTGGAAGAAGCAGGGGAACGTCAGGAGGAGGTTAAGTCTAGGTAGCCGATTTGTGAATAAAAGGTACCCAAGGCCCCAGGAAGTTTGATAGCTCTATGCCTGACATTCTTCGGTGTTATTTTATCGCATCTGAGCCATGGGATCCCAAGAAGATGGTTGCAGTGATTCAACAGATGTTGCACAATGCAGTTAGCCAAGTGAAACTTCGGGCAACTGCAGCCTCTGGAGGTTTATTGTTACCTCACCGAGGGAATGAAATCAGGGACTGTATTATTTGGTACTGTTGGTGGATAAGATGGGTTAAAGAGTTCCAAGTACATTGTGTTCTCGCAGTTTGTCAGCAGGGAGTTTTCATACACTCATGCTAAACAGTTGACTCTCTGCACCGGCCAATCTGCCAACCTCTGCAATCGGCCAACATAGTGGAATCGTCATCATCATCATTAGCCGCAGTACTAGCTGAGAACACTCGTGCGTCACTGCCGTAAAAGCATGTTAGTTTATTTTACTAATGAAAGTAGCTAGTGGAACAGGGAGCGAGACCTAGGGCCTACCACAAACAACCGAAGTGCCTACATCTCCAGGACTCAGTCAGACAATCTGGTTAGAAAATGACAGCATGGTTAGCTGCCATATAGTTCAGTGTTTCCAGCCTTCCACAAGAATGGTCTCGTGGACCCTATCCTGTAAAGCGCACAGCACCAACGGTACCCAAACGTTTCGTGACATCCTTCATTCCACTCTATCATGTCGAATTCTCCCCACCTCTAGGATTTTGCCACTCCGAATTAGACAAAGAAAACTGTGCTTCACTCAGCGGGCCGTAACCCGCTAAGTACAACACGTGGCCCAGCCATCTTGGCTTGAAATTATGGATGTATTATTGCAGGGAAAACCTGTCTCCTGGTCACCCCATTGCAAGGTCCCTGGCTCTAGCCGATTCCAGCTACACTTCTGAGACGCCGATGATCAAAGACCTGATCCTTCACCCTAAGTGGCCAAATCTTGCGGTCACAAGTGACACAAATTTGCACACGCAGTTTCGGCCTTCGAGATTCGCACGTTGACTTCGTTTGTCACTTTACCGCCAGAGCTAATGCAACTTCCAAGATACGGGCAATGTTCCACAACTTCCAGTGTCACCACCAGGACTACACGTCCTGAAGCATGTCTTTGTACTTTGTGCACGCGAAGCGCATACCGAAGAACTGGGCAACCTTGGTCAGATTTTCAAACAATGCTTTTGCTTCCTGCTCCGAGTCTTATTTTGTTGGGTTTTTGCGGCGTTCTTGTGATCGACCGCTGCATCTGAGGGTATTATACTTTAAGTAGTTGTGGTCATTTCATATGTGACAACATGTCTAAATTCATGCAATTCGTTATCCATTGTTGAACCCAATATGAGATGGAAATTTGAAATACGCGCAGTTTTTCATTGAAAATTTGGCACCACATGGGGTGCGGTTGCTTGATGAAGTCTACTCACGAGTTTTGTCTATCTCTACGGTGACCATATTTTACCAATTCATCAAAGTGATCATACATCTCGGAAAGGCAAATGCAACGAACAACGAGTTAAAACACGTCCAACGTGATCAGCAATACGACCGTTCATGGTTATTTGACACGTTCACACTCTGGACGAGACAGTATTTGCATAAATGTTAAGAGCGTAATCATTTCCTAAAGTCATACAGTTAGTTCGTACGTGCTGGTTGTCACGGGATTTAATTTATCGTATAATCCATATTGCCTACGTTCTCACTGAAGGGATATATACATACATATAAACTGATGTTGTACCAGTGAAGACACATCTTTGCATTTTCCTATGTAATGTGTCTGAATTCTCAACGAGGTGTTACATGGTGTCACCCGAATTCGATTAAGTTACATTGAATTTGTTGGATTCATTTGAGGTTTCACTTAGAACGCTCGTGTTCGACCGTTTTGCATAAGGTTGAACAATTCATCCATGCAAAAACACATGATGGTCCAGGGTTTTTGATGACCTACGTTCGAATGAGGGTTGAAAAGTTTGACTCTATCGAAACCCCATGTGGAATACGGAGTAGTCGCATGTACTACTGATCAAGTCTGCCGTCGATTAAAATTTTTAATGCTTAGGATCACACTGAGAAGCCATATAGCGAAGACTTGAACGGCATGGTGGTTGGAATAGCTGAAACGTGAAATCAAAACCATGTGCTATTTTTAGAGGTACAGTGAAGAAGAAGAAGAATATTTCGTGATAACAGCAATTGCAAAACCGAAAAAAAATGGTGCAAATGCACACTGATTTTGAGGGGAACTTTTGTTGTAAACCCCAGCACGGCCAGATGTATGGGTATCAAGTGCGCGAAGAATATTCACAAGTGCCAAGGACATTTCATGCAGGCCTCACTGCATTTCGCTCGTTGTTCGTTGAGTATAATGCTGTATTTTTTTTGTCGGTTGTGAGTATCCGTACTCATCAGCGTAGTCATGCGCCTACCATTCTATCTAGCCAGCGTGCATGCTTCAGGATGGTTCAGCGGTTGGCAGTAGGATAATCAAAGTGGTAATGCTGTTTGTCGCAAATATCCGTGGAAGAAGGAGATTTGCTCTGGAGTGGAGGCCAGACGGCATTCGAAAGCCTCCCACCAGTGGACTATTTTGAGCTCAGAAATTTCGAAGCCATTGGCGATTTTGCGGTATATGGGTAGCTCGCGTGTGCTCCTTGGTTGCTGGTCAGACCAAGTTGGCTAGACTGGAAGAAAACTTGCCACCAGAGTACACAAACATTAGCTTGCAAGAAAAAGACACGACCCAACATCATTTGATTCAATTCACGAAGACAGAGAATGACGTCAGTTCAGCTGGGATTACGTGCAAATACTCGCTCACGTAAGGACAATGAGAACAATATTTTACCAATGTGCTGAGATGCACACGGAACTCAATCAATGACACGATGGTATCCGCTCTAAAATTCGCCATAAACAAAAGATTTACACAATTGCGGCACTGTGAACCCCTTGGAAAGTCAAACAACCTCACAACAGCCAACGGACCAATAGGATCAACAAAAGAAAACTACCGAAAATGGAAAGCTCTCGAACCAACCAATCAAGCGAAACAAAACTAGACCACAAAGCTGGAAGGAAACCGTCCATCGACAACTGAGAGACTGAGCTGTCAAATTGAAGGCACCCACCGAATCAACTAGGTACAAACAAACAGGACCCCAACGAAGCTCAGATTCCCAGCCGTGCAAACAAATTATGTACAATCGACCTTGAGAATATCAGACCACCTTAGAGGCATTGGATAACGTTTAGAAGATATGTAAGCACTGTTAGAAGAGGACGAATTTACCCACTCAACTCCGAAGTCACCTCGATTGCTGATGAAACATTTGCAGCCCAACTGCCAAGCTTGGCGAACAGACGGCGCCTTAGAGCTATCTATATTCCGCAAAATTTTCAGCAGCATGCGTTGGCTGAGTACTATCGGAATGGTCAAAATTTCCAAGGACCAAATTGGCGCGACCATTTCAATCATCGGTAGATCTCAATGGGTCACGAAGGCACAGAAACCGTTAAATCATAGAAACGGGGCAAAGTAACTTTTGAAAATCAAGGTCTTTTCAATGAAGGAAACTACTTACAAGGTTGCTGAAAGCTCTTCGACAGCCCACGGTCGGTTTCGCCCTTTTTGGGGCTCATCAGGTAGGCAAAACCAGTCCAATTTAGGTTCAAGCAGAACATAAGCTTGACGAAAACTCGGGGAAGACACATACCTGATGAGCCCCAAGAAGAGCGAAACCGGGTGTGTGCTGTCGGAGCGTTTTCGGCAACCATGTAAGCAGTTTCGTTTACGAAAATATACTGCGATATCTCGAATATCGTTCCAACTGTAACGTGAAGTAACCTTTGTGCAGCACATTCATTTGAAGAATATCAAAAACATCGGTAATCTATGGTAACTCTTCGTGAATGACCGTGGGCGAAAATTCTTCGGGTGCAGTACGCGTTTGGATCTTTTGGTGACATTAACATGGATTATTATTACGTTGTAACTCATTCGGTCAACCACTTCCGGGCATCAGGCATGGAAAGATGTTAAGCTCGTGCACGAATTGGTTTCTGCGAGAGTGTCTATTATCTCTTCCGGATTGCAAAGCACAGTCGGCTGGTTTCAAAAAAAAACATTCTGGCCACTGTTAGCTTCTATCCTACGACATTATGCCAACACATTTCTTCCGTCTTATTATCATTTATGTAGAGATTCATTCATCTGCTGACATGTGCACCGTTTCGCCATTCTGGTATGCCGCTAACCATGTTGCAGTTCTCACAGCCAACTGCATTATATTGTTTCTATATACATATATATACATATACATATATATACTAGAAAAAAACTTTGAATGCATTCACAACATGGTCATACGATGTTATTATTGTGCCCTTCAGCCCAAGGGAAGGATGGAAACGACGACATACACTCGGGTCTCTCATACGTCGCACCTTCGGAATTTAGAGTTCTTTATATGTAGTCAAATAGTGCTTAATCACGCGGGTGAATATCTGTAGAAATTTGATCCCAAAATATTGCAGTGTACATATGTTGCCGTTCCCCGTATACACTCAGCAAGTTGCGAAACACCCTCCGCTGGTTACTATCGGGACTAGACTTCGTTTTGTCTTACGCGTCGACGTTGGGTAGTTGGCCACCGAATTTAGGCAATGTTTGCAGAGCCGTATGAACTTTTTGAATGGATGACCCATCAGAGGCCGCACTTGCTTAATGAACAGCAGATTTGTGCGTATAGAGTCCCCTCCAACAGTGCTATCTCACTTTAAAGGGACAAAAGTCAGGCTTATATGAACTCAAGACTTGTTGCTAAAAATCTAAATGCAGAACAGCACAACAACAACCAAAGTGTACATTATGCAGATAATACTGCCCTGCATCTGCCTGACAGTGATGGGGCTGGAATGGATATTCTGCATTGCCGTGATTCGTGTGTGGGTTTTCAGCCCGTCGCACTACATACGTCTTGCCTTGGTGAGGTTCGTGAGTTTCTTGGACCTGCAATCCATCCGACATACATACTACGCCTTCATGACTTTAGATCTTCATATCTTGATTGACAACCGTCAAGCATTGGTAATGGCTGTCGGTGGCCTCAGAACCGCTGTCTGCCTGTGTTTTGTCCCCGGTGTTATTCCATCCTGCCATATATATATATATAACTCGGTTGAAGTGTCCTTTCATAACACAGTATTTAACTAAATGTGCCACTCAGACAGCATCTTCTGTCTCCGTAGGGGGATATTCAAGATATGGAACCAATTTAACACGGACAGAATACTACCGTCCGATGGATCATTTCGGATGTTGGTGGTCCAGCATGCGCTGATGGAGTGGTGGTAACATGCCCGCCTCGCATGTCAGATGTGCATGAACCCCGGTACGGCTATTGGATATGCACTGCTGATGAGCTTTAATAAGAGCGAAACTCGAGATGGACCATGCTCTGAGACGGCTTCTTCCCTGAAAAGCCTACTCATAGTCACTTTCTTCAGTAGCTTCTTTAGAAAGGAATAACATCACTTCCGGTCTGCCGCTTGTCTAACAACTGGTTCATCACACTGTCCGTTCATCTGTTCCTCTGGCATAATCAGTATTTGCGCACGCTGCTACCTAATCAGCGTACAAGTTGTACTGAGCTATAAGTTGATTGGTGGGTACGTTCATTAAATACCAGCAAGTGTTTTTCAACAAGTTGAGCTGAGTTCATCATGTCCATCTACACATCCGCACTTGATCGAGTTGCTGAGATTCTTTCAAGACCATCGGCCCAGCGGATGGAGACGGAAACAAGAGAAGTGGCAAGTTGGCTACGAAGAAAGGTCAAAGCTTTTGAATGTGTGTCCGTGGGTGAGTACAATTTTCCCCATTTAGTAAGCCACTTCCCAGCATGCAACGCTCCGGTAAAACCGGTGAGTAAAAACATCAGTCACATGCCACGCTCATTAAGCGAAACCTAGTGGAATGCAGTGAGAAAGCTCTTTATATGGGCATTTGCCGCTCGGTTTACCTGTTTTCAGACGTCCTGAATTATACTGACTGTGTCAGTTTGGATTTCAGTATGACAGTCGACCGAATTGCTAGGTTGAATGAGATTGCCCTTTTGCAGTGTCCGGTGGTAAAAGTGAGTCTGCCGCCTCTTTGCTATTGAGAACTTGTACGCAAAAGTGCTAGGTTGTCAAGGTGCAGCTTGGTTGGGTGCATTTGCTAAGCCAAATCTTGGCTTCAGTTCTTGGGATGTTCATTGCTCAACAGAGGCCTAAATTGTGTTTGTTCAAAAGGGGGTGCTGAAAAACCTGAATGCGTTTTTGATTTGAATGTGACCATAACTGCAGGCGTCGCCCGATGTTCGCAATGGGTGGGCTCAAGGTGGGGTTTATACTCATACGATCCGTAGGCTACAAGTATCATCGAAATGAGACCACGAAGCTTTGCTTAGTTTGACGAAATGGGAAGTGAAATGTAGATGCCTGTAGTGGCTTAGGTTCAAAATGTTTGCTTAACTGTCAGACCAGCAGTTGTCAGAATGTGAGTGGTTTTATTCACTTGGTAAACTGTGCGCCGCTTGCGTAGAACTACGAGGAATGTGAACATGGGGGAGGCGCTCCAACTGGCGTAGCGTCCATGAGTGGGGTGTGCTAGCTGTGTATGCCATCGGCACGCTGCTTCCCTCAATGAAAGATACATTCTTTGCCCAGCCATTGTAACACATTCGTAGAATATCCAGCATCCGACTTCCATTAAACAGCTGCCTTGGATACTACTCAGTTAAAACGGAAAATTGAACTGAGATTGAGCTGTTGAATTTGTGTTCTTCCGTCAAACGAACAGTGCGCAGAACACCTGAAGGTTCATTTCGGCCGAAGACTTGTTATCCCTATAGTCACTACATATCATGGGGTTTGGTGGCGAACGTGGTCTGATAGTTGGGAACAAAATGCTAGGAAGCTCGTTTGAGATATGTTTATCTAACAGACAGTCGTTCTGTTTCAGGACGAAGTTTCGCTTCGGCATAAGACTACTGAATCTGAGTGACTTGTATTCAGCGTCAAGTAGGTCTTCTAGTTGAGCCCAAAGTGTTTGGCTCACGGTCCGCCTTAACGTCGGTCAGTTTGGTGATTTATTCACTTTAATTGAAGAAACTTTCATGTAAAAAATGATAATTTTCCCGACAACTAACCCGCAGACTGTTTGTCAAACGTGTCTGAAACGATGTCTTCCTGACCGGTACCGAGTAGGCGAGAGGTTGGGATTTGTTTATTATGGTTTCATGAACACTTAACATACGGTGTTAAGGATAATATGTATTTTCAGGTTTTTGCGAGATTTGTGAATTTTGTGTTCACAATACTTCCATTAAAGCAAACGTCCTATTGTACGAGCGTGGTCATTCATTTTAGTCCACACCGAAATGTGGGAGAGTGAACTCGGGCTTCGTCCTCGGCATAGGTATTCAACAATGCATCACCCTGGCCATGTTGTAGTTGGACTCCAGACACATGACACATGAGACGGACATTTTATCGCCGTTCCGCTATAGCATGTTGAATGCATCTGGAGTATAATACTTAAGCGCAAGAGTACTCATGCTTCAATTATGTCGGTGGTTTGCCTGACGACCCTCAAACGACCATCCTAGTCAACCGGCTAACTAACACACCGGTCAATGCTTACCGCTTGGGTGGATCCAGGGAGGCTCGAAATCAACCGCATAACTTTTGTTTGGGCGACGGCCACCGCCTGATTTCTAGAGTTGCTCTTCATCTCGTTCTTCTAAATGACTCGTAAAGGAGGCTTCCAGGGTAGGGTTGTTTGGATAACCCCCAGATTTGTAATGAAAAACAACCGTCAGTGAAGCAAACGATCACAAATCTTATTGCTCACTGAGAAGAGTAGCAAAATTCCGTATTACTTATACTACTGTGATTCTCATTTTTTTTGGGGAGATTTCCCCCCTACTGGACTGTTTAAGTGTCAGTCAATGACATTCCATGGATTACGTACCTAGTCTTACATACAGAATACTTACGCGGGTGTTTTGGGTTTATCCATCTACTAAGGCTCCGTGTAATTTTCAAACGTACCTGTCACCTGTTAAAATCCCTAACGTTAGGGTGACAGGAGCGTGTAAAACTTGTGTGGATGGATTTTGAATAGCACAAATTTTTCGTAGCGGACAGTTGATAACAGTTTGTTTGTGATAACTGGCCAATAAGTGATGGTTAGTAACCATCAGCTGGCCAATCGCTTAGTGACTTACATGGCATCCTTTGGCACATTGTGATGGGGGATCCCAGTGTGCACTTTTGTCACTTATAAAGTAAATCACTTTACAAAACTTGAGGGCTCGCCCAATCTACAGCATTGTCCGGAAACGAAGATCTTCGTTGGCAGTTTTCGTATGAAATGCGACAAGACAGAACCAAAAGTTCTTGAAGCCATGCGTGACAATTAAATCGGCAGCTACTTTGAACGACCATGTTGTTTTTTATCAGTATCTTGGCTCCAGTTCAAAATTAGTAACTGTAAATACTTTAAAAGTTTCGAATGTTCCTTAGCCTTCGATATATGGGTGTCACATTCCAAGCTGCTGCGTGTAACGGTAACGTAATAAGGTCCTCGCGGTTGTGATAATTATGCAGCAGGTATCGTTATAAAGTCTGTATCCCTTGCTCGAAACCAAGTGTGAAGGTATAGGGCAGGCAAGCACATTCAACGTTGAGCATGGACAAGACCGCAGTTGCTGTCACACTCACAGTACTATATCACTGGTTGCGACCAGTGTGTACAAGGTACTGAGTGCATCAGTGTACTGACTTGAATAAGGCTACACGTTCTAACAGGAGTGCCCAAACGAGTAAGTGAGAATACCGATAGTCTCTGAGGTGGGATAATCGATACACCTCTATCAGCGCACAAGTTCAGACGCTGGCCGACGACAGCAGGAAGTTTGTGGTAGTGCGTTAGAAATGCAACAGTCTATATGTGGCTCAGAGGGCGGATAATTTCACAAGACGAGTGAAACTTCTATCTGAGGCGTCGTCTCTCCAGGAACCAGGAGGCACGTGACGTGGTTTCCTTGATTGAAGAATAAATGGCGCTATATCCTGTTTAAGTGCGGCTAATCACAATGCTGATAAGCCGTTCGTCGGCGGACGGTTGTGTTCCAACTACCAGCCACGAAGTAACAAGTTTGGAAGTCCCTGGAATTCGGTGAGACCCAAACCGTTTCTGATTCCCTTTAAGGATAAAACAGGTGTACGGCTTTTCGGTAAAGAAAAGTCTCACTTACACGACGAACTCCAGATCGAAAAAGTCCTAATAGATCATGCAGTCTCTGATGAAAAATAAACAGGTGATGTGTGCAAATCACGTGACTCTGTAATGATGGTTGCAGTACATTCGCGATTCCATGGGTGGGGCAATGTAAAGTTGCTGTGGAATAATAGGGGTGGTGAGTTGAAGCCAACAGAAAGGGTCACTTTCATGGTTGGAACTAGCGACTTTCTGAATATGGTGCAACACTTTCCGCCAGCAACACTTACCTGTAGTTGACCAAGCTTCCTCATCTGCTGAAGCTACCACTGGTTTCCAACCGTAGTTTCAATATGCACTGCCGAATATTAGTATGCCTACCGAGTTTGGTTGTGTTTGTACGAGGTTTTGAATAGATTACTTGGACTAGATCAATTGGAAACTTCACCAAGCGCCTGCTATACACCAAACAACGTGACATTAAAAATTACCTCTGAGGAATGCCATAGTTGTCTCCTTATATAAGCTACACTCTGCTGTCTCACTGCATCCGTACAAGCTGTGTGTGAGAACCTCCGCTATCGACTCCGGAAGCAATATTGATTGGTCCTTCGAGCAGGGGTGCAAATTTGTCTTGGGTATCCAAAAGTTTTGAAGAGCTACGCTGATCCCACGGGGTAAGTTTAGAGATTAAGGGGACGATAAAACAAAGTCGGCGGCTAAATGTGTCAACAATCGTAGGGGGTTCGAGCAATCACTATACTTGATCCGTTGAGAAAAAAATGATGCCAGTGGGAAGCTTCAAGCACACGGCACCCAGAGAGTTGTCGGAGGAGTGTAAGTAATATATTATCTGCACGTGCCTTGAGGTACCAATATATATCAATTTGGATGCACATTTTTTTGAAACAGCGAACACTGAGCAGTTAAGCAGTCCGCGTACAGGTCATCATTGGGGGAGTTTGTAATCTCACTTAAGTTAGCTGCGCTTTCAGACGTGCTCCCGGCGATTAATCAAGAACTACCCTTATTCGCTGCATAGGGAGAATAAGGAGGAATGAGGAGTTTCCAGCAACCTTATGAGTAGTGCGTTTTGTCTAGAAGATCTAGTACGGTATGCCGAATATCGATCCGACCGAAAAGTGGGGTATGCTTTGGCAGCACATTCATTTGAAGAAACACAATAAAGGGAAAATTCAGCTGAAGTCAACTGAGACTCTGGTTAAAATTAAATAAGTTTGCAGATTGGTTTATCTCGTGAATCAGTCTCACGTATTTTAATATGTGTGCGTCGTCAAAACTCCGTGATAAACCGACATGTTTAACATTAGTGAACAGCTGCTGTTCTTCAACAATGGTCGATTTTTTACACGCTGATCGCATCGTTTTTATGTGGCAGGTGTTTTAATGAAGCTGGTTGAAGAATGTGGATCAGAGTGGCGCTGTGCCAATGAACTAATTATTCGCGAAGGAGATATTGGAACCTGGTGAGTTGAACACGTTTATTCGTTGTGGAATCTAGTGTAGATATTCCTTTCCGTAAGGAGGAATCTCTAGAAGTGTTGGAACAACAGTGGCCACACACGTCTATCCCACTGCGATATAACCATTAAGTCTGTGAGGAGGCGCCAAGGTCAGCACAGCATCCCTGGAATGGTTTTCTTGGAGGATAAATTTGTTTGTTCTATTTAGGGATTCAAATCAAATCCGTACGCTTCAAACTAGTTGACAGTTTTTTAAAAGCTTGTTTGAGCTATCCACAAGAAAGACACTCCTCACGGAAATCTAAAAAGCTGACATCAATGCCCTAATCTTGGGGTCTGTACTGGAACCGGAACAGTAGGGCATCCATTCTAGACACCGTCAATTTGAGGCATAACACAAAACGTTTCATCTCCTCTCCTCATTCTATTGGCTAACGACCTTTTTTGATCACCAGACCAAAGCACATACGAGCCACCTATTTCGCTCTGATGTTTTTGTTTGATTAAGACTCAGCTGACAAATCAAACTCACGAAACTCTTCACGAGCCGCGAATTGACAGCACCTCCTAAGCGGATCCTTTCAATGCGCATTATGGGAATTCGAGAACTTCAACTACTGTCTATCGTAAGATTTTACAAACAAGTACATTCCACAGATATGAACATAAAAGCTGCTTATCTCTATGTAGATATTTATGCCCACCGGACTACGGACTTTGAAGTCTGAAGGCAAAAATGATTGAATACATGGGTTGCAAAGAGCTGAAAATTTGCACCACAAGCCGAGTAATCAACAAAATGCTATTAACATTAAGCTATTTCCACTGGTTTGTTAGGCATTCATATGCATAGCGCGCATAGCCAGGCTACCCTTGCATCTTGTTTTGTTGTTGTAAATGATGGCTCAGTGATTAGAGCGCGAATTTACTGACCGGAAGATCCGTGGTTCGAACCCGACCTCTGCATCTCGACTTCCCCTGTCCGGCCAACCCCAAAACATGGATTGAAAATTATCAGGTCAACCCCAAAACATGGATTGAAAATTATCATCAAGCGCCTAGGATTGGGCCAGGAAGACGAACTTATTTAAGCCTTAGACGGTGTTCAAAACTGCCAGCCGACGAAGCACCTTGCTTTTTGTCAGATTTCTTTTAAGCGGTAGCAAACCTATTCTCTAACATGGGTGTACTTGGGGTGAAAGATTGTGATGATGTCGCCATGATTCAAGTTCAACATCGCTGAGCCACAGGTGTGCACTTTCATAGGAACACTTGCCCAGTGTTCGACGGGTAATGTCTGATCCTACCGTTTAGCTTAGTTACAGTTTTCGTTGAATGCCACAAAATGTTCTCCGTAATTTCACGTAATATCACGTATCATGTCGACTTGGTTTGCACTAATCTTTTGCGCTATTTTTCCATTAAACTTAGGAAAAACATGGGGGGAAGTATCAATATGATTTATGTTTTCAGAGAGATAATATGCTGAAATGTATTCGCTTTGTGAAAGAATCGTTCTTCTCCTGTTATTCAGCGGTTGTTTGTACGTATGGTTTGTTGTTTCGATTACTGACCTGCCGCATAATAATATAGCAAGCCAATCTGGTCATCTACGGGTAAACATTCTTTTCAAACGACTTGCTTTCTCCGTTTGACAAAGGCTTGATCCATGTACTCTTTTATCTTTCTTTTGCAATAGTACCAATTGCGATGTAGCTGAGTGAACAAGCATGCATTGATCGAGCCTTGTCCAGAAGCGATCACTTACGCTCGCCCGATAACAATAGCCTTACTTCCCGTTTTGTGCATCCGTACGTACAATGAGATGGGCGTTCCTTATTACCTTGGCTAATAACGGGGAATGTCGACCACACTTTCTTTCAACTGTGTGACAGTTCAATGCCCAAGATGTTGGAAACAAGCTACATAATTGATGTACCTTTACTGTTTCATCAGGTAGCTGCTCACGTGGTTGCCATGGCTACCACAACATTACAAGACAAAGGCAACGCACTTGTCCGACAATTTTTTAGGAGATTATGTTGCATTCTGTTAAGTTAAAATATCTTTCCTCGTGTACCTGTTTCGACTTGACAAGAGTTTATTTTGTAAGTTAGTTTGATACTACTTACTGTTAATAAGAACAGTATTACACTACATCGGCAATGATATGGCGGTTAAGTCTGAAGAATCGACTTGGTTGATTTCACTGTTTTGGATGGAGAGCTGGTTCAAACTAGTTTAAACTGGTTTAAACCGGTAAATATGCCTGTTCAACGGCCTATTGTAGCCATAAATTATAAATAACATATTTAAAGTCCAGTCCTGCAAATGATACTGCCCAAATTCAGGGGATGTACGTCATACAAATCGGATGATGAGGGCAGAAATTTAGGTAATTAGAAGGCTTCATTGGTTTTCTGTCGATACTATCCACTGGTCTTTAACCTGCCTCCGAAGTTTGCAGCTTTTCGGTAGAGAAAACGTTTTAGTTGCGCGATATTCCCAATGACCACTCTGTGTTTAAGACAAAAGGCTCAATATTTCCGGTAGGAAGGCTGTGGTTTTTCCCTTTTCCACTATATCCTTCATGGGTTTATCTGGATTGGTTTTGTTCCACCTTTTGAGGCTCGAATAACCCGCTTGTCTCCCACTTATTGCAAGGGTCAGGTAGTGAAATGAGTTCCAAGCTGTGGCCAGATTTCAAAAGCCTTCGTATTCCAAGCAGTTCTTTAGGCTAGATCACCTTCACTATCAATACTCCATACCGTGATGTCGCTGGATTTGACGGATTTTCCATAGAAAAGATGGTCACGAAAGTGCCATTCAGTCGTGTTCACTGAGAGAGAGACAGACAGACAGACATACAGATAAGTAGGTAGATAGCTAGATAGGCTGACTGACTGACTGACTGATCAGCTATCTGAGTGAATAAGTAACAATCTTTGTGGTCAACCTTCTAACTTTTAGCTTCTAACTTTGTGTTGTACGACACCATAATGTCAGTGGTTTCTTCCCTGTCCCTTAACTCATTACGCCAGATGATCTCGCCGGATCCTCAGCTTCTCTGAAAACTGAGTAACTTCTTTTAGGGCTACAGTAATCGATCGAAATTTTGCGTTTACTCCTGATACTTCTCTTGGTTTCAATAAATCCATTTGCGGCTGGCGTAAAGTGTTGTCGTTGTCATAATCCGATAGAGGACGGCTATACGCTGGGAAGTAGACATTCATTTGACATTTATGTGGACGTCATTAATTTATTTGTTCAGTGCGCAACAGAGTTCGTGCAGTGTGCGACTCTATCAGAATCTAAAGTACTATACGTACTATACTTAATACTATACTATATAATACTATACTACTACTGTACTACTGTACTACTGTACCACTATATACTATGCTATATGTACTATATGAAGTAGTATATGTAGAGTATGAGGTCACCTGAGGCGAGAGGTTGTTCAGTGGACGACTGCACTTACGCACTTACACGTCAGCTATATTTGCATCATTTTGAAATATCAACATTTCAGATCATATTGCTGGGCCATTTAGGACGGTCCTAACTGGCGGATGCAGCCACCTACTAAAAATCGGAATAAGGAGTATACCAACGGGCTGTAGGTAGTAGCTTCAAGTATTGTCGTGTAACTGCAATGCCAACGGAAACTAGAGTGCATAAACGTGCTCAAATGATGGTCACCAAATGCGAACGCCATCGACTAACGATGCAACCCTGTGTACAAGGACATGAACATTGCACTACTTGTGAATGTCGGCAACAAAGTCTGCACCATGTGTGGCCGACTGATATTCACGAAGACTACGCTGCCTACAATAAATATTTTAGAATTTCCGTGGACCAACAACACAGTTTACTTGGAATTCAGGACGACAAGGAAGCTGCTTGCCACATCTCTTGCCGTGTTTTTACTGATGCGTCACTCGATGAAAATTATTAGGAAATTCAACCGCGCTTTGTGAATAAGTGCCGAACACGTTCTCGTTCTGGATAGATCTTAGGTGGGCTGACACTCATCAAAGAACTTTAGGCTTTATGATTACCCACGCAACCAATCATTTTGTGAATAGTGCTCCTGCAAGGAAAGTCCTTCATTTAGAATTTTTTCTTACGTTGAACTGTGATGTAATCGATAAAGAATCTTAAGTTTTCGAGAAATACACTCATTTGCATACCAATTTGGTTTTTGCGAGAGACTCACCTGGAACCCAGCTGAATCTCCCGTTTGCGATGTTTTCAGGCAACTGAATGTGCTGCACCAGGCCGCCTCATGTTCCAGTTGCTACGATATTCGAGATATCGCGATACATGTATATTCGTAATGGACTACTCATAAGTTTTGATCGCGTAGTTCTTCCGTGAAGTAGCCAAAAACCTACCCCGTTTTACACATATTTCATCTCTCAATGTTTGGATGATAATAGTGACAAATAAGAATATTTTGCTTACCTTGCCCAAAATTATTCTGTGTATAATGGAATATTACTGCCTGGCTCCCCGACTTGGAGCAATATTTACAAACGTTCATAAGGAATTAATCTTTTTGTTGACGCTCAATCAAGTTGCACTGATCGGTATGCTCAAGGAGACGTGATAGTCTATCCAATACTGTACACAGACAATCTAAGTCAACTTATCTTTCCTGGTCAACACGTGAAGACTTTTTGTCCCTTCGGCTATTACTTGATGTATTCGGAGGGTTATCTCCTATAGTGTTTGACTGTTGCTCGGGTCCACAGACAGGAATTTTGTCTGAAAGACGAGAGTGGGACGTTCTGGTGTTGGTCTCGGACCCGAATGCGTATTCTTGTTAATTCTGTACCACTGAATAGCTCATGGCCATTACCCTGACACACTGCCCCGTTTCCTTGACCCTTATCTTCACGTGGGTGTTTATTTCTCTCTTATTCTCCTTCTGACGAGGGAGTTACTAAATACACAGACACTTCAATCTAAAGAAGAGAAGCAGCAACCTATTCATCTCCACTTGGTTTCAGTATGTATATTCTTTTGTCCGGATCCGCGTCTGTCTATCAACTGGGCGACCTGGAGGAAGACGTAGATGATCGTCTAGGACGAGCCATGTCTCCGAATGAGACGACGCAGGAGGGAGATGCTTCACCGCCGGAAATCACCGTTGGGCAGGAAGGTTCTATTGTGAAAGACCCTACAGTTTTAGGACGATGTGTGGGGCTCTTGCGTAAGTTTTCAGACGGAATTCTTTCCCGCCGATAAGTTCTACTCGCCAAAGCCGGGTTGTGTATCGGTATTTTTGACACGTAGGTCAGTTCTTGATTTAACTATTCAAAGCACCCTGTCACCGTTCCACATTTAGTGAGAATGAGTGTAGCAGAAAAATATTACTTCCCGAGTTAAGTTGTTCCGGCTGATATGGTACTAGAACAAACGCCAGCGATACAGCTCCCCCTAGACAAGGGTTTGCCCGAAGGGGTCGATCCCCTCACCCAGACCATTAAGTTATTTCTTTTTGGTACTTTAGAAGGTGTTACTGGTATCAACGACCTGCTCAATTTGAATACCCAAGAGTTTTCAACAGATCTGCAACCTGTTTTATTGGAATGCAATAAAATAAAACAACAATCTGACTGACAGTTTAAGACATTCATCATTGACATATGTCCTGTAGTAAGTAACTTGATCAAAGTTGACTTTCAACTGCTTGCTCTTTGTTCGTTTTAGCACCACCCGTTCCTCCGAACCAACCAGATAAACAGTGATCACAAGTCACAAACAAGGTGGCTTTTACCGTTATCCTAGGTTACTGCAGTTCGGATTGCAACTGAGTAGTTTACAAGCGCCCGAATGATTGATGATTATACCAAACAGACGATGGATTATGAAGCGCCGGCGTTTCTGTGCCTGTTTCGTGATACTTGGGACAAATCGCTTACATCCAGTTGCAGAATGTCCCTCAAGTTTATTCTATACTTGAACACTGGATTATGTTCTTGCCCGATAAAAGACTTGCCGTACGAACAGCCCGTGGCGGTCGCAACGGATGTACAAATGATTTTGCGCAAAGCTAGTGTTCGAAACTAACCTAGTGAATCATGCTGGTCTGGTTAAAAGCAAGTAATAACCAGTGACTGGTGCATCCATACGTTATATCATTAATGTTTTACATACAACAGTACTCTTGAACAAAAATGAACCATGATGGTCGACCCAAATTTCCTACGTTTACGAACAAACACCAGCTCCATGGGGAATAACTGTATGCCGCGAGCAGGAAAATCGAATCAAATCAGTCGATTCCTCAAATCCCCTGAGCTAACAATAGTTTCCTGAGGCCATGTAACAGGCAGTGCAACAGCCCAGTGCGCGAAGTTTGCTTATCGCTCTTTCTTGGGATAGTACTCCGTGCCAAGGTGCAGCAAGAGTGATCTTTTTTGGACAATAGGCAGACAGGCTCTCCGAAGCTATCGGTTGCAGGGTTGAATTCAAGGGGTTGGAGTGAGATGGCCCTAATTTGAGGGCAACAATCTCCCATGGCTACTGTATGTTTAGTTTCATGGACAGTTGTAATAAACTGGCATCTAGTTTGATTTATTGAAATGCTCACTTACAGGATCATGCCCACAAGATGGGCATTAGTTTGCTGTCATCCAAGACACTGTTCTCGTGCATTTTCGCTTACTCTGGTGGAGAAGTTGGGCATAGCTTTAAACAACATGTAATTGAGCTAATCAATGCTAACGAAGTCCTGTTGTTATCCTAACACACTCATATGCTACTAGGCTTGTCATTGCATACAACCAAGCTTCCCGTGGTAAAGGCTAGTCTGCTTGTCTGGGATGGGTTCTGGTAAGATAGACGGTATGGCATGAAGCAGTCAACAATAGAATAACGGAAATTCATGGAACGCTGACGGCATTTTATCTGCTGTTTGATGTTAGTTCTCACTTCAAGGCATTTAGCTGTACAAGCCCATCGGCTGATGTGAAGTCAGACCATCACCTGACAGAATGCAACGTTCTCTTAGCTGTCTTCAGATACTTACCACCTGAACGTACTACCTACGCACATGAATTCAGTATTGTACAAAATGTATTTGTCTTGTGTCAGCAAAAGAGATCAGCAAGGGGCGCCGTCTACGCGAGTATTTAGCAACCAATTCCATTCTATTCTGGGATGGTTAGTTTTGCTTGTCTCTAAACGCTTATGAAGTCCTACAAGGGGAAGAAAAGGCTTCATTGAAAATCAGAGTTATTCAGTACGGGTTAAGTTCACGAAAACGATGAGATCCTAAAGGTTATGTTCTAGTGGGATATTTGCATGCTTATTTAAGCTGTAACCCCCCAAACTCTTTTGTTTCTGATATCAAATTACCCCTAACTCCCTTTTGTCTTACCGATTCCTGTGATGTTTACCAGTTTATTGTGTGCAAGTGATAGGAATCTCAGCTCTCACGTTACGCGGATCGCCAACCAAACCATATCGCATGACCCTCAATTAGCCTTATCGGCCGGTAGCACGAACACGATCCAGTTAGTTTTCAAATGGAATTCCCATTCCTCCAGTAAAGTTTATTCTTCCTCTGATCTACTTATAAATTGCTTAAAAGTTATCCCTCGGGTAACTAGTCAGTAATTGAGACTATGTGATGTGGAGCGCGTGAATGAAGGATGAATGGAGCCATACCCTCTCTAAATGCGAGCGCATCTATGCTGATCAGCCGCTGGTGGCCAAAAGATCATGTGATCAAACTACTAGTCGAGAGGTCGTAGGCTCCACACTCCCTGAAGTTACTTAAGGCTTACTTAAGCTGCACGCTGATGATAATCCTATATAAGGACGAAGCAGCCGCACAGTGTTCCTCGGCTTTCAGCATGGATTAGCCTTTCTTTCAAGAAGAAATCTTCGTTGAAGTGTATTCACTCAGCCTAGCTGTGGTGCGTTTTTCAAATCATAAGCCACACTACACGTCTCGGCTGAATTGCAATGCTCTTGGAATCCTAAAACCAATCGGCTGGCCGTGGTTTCGGGACTTTCGAGATATTCATGGAAAACGCAGTAGCGATAGCAATATTTCTTTATTTTTAAACACAGCTTGATTACTCCTTCAGGACAATACCTCTGCTAAAATTTCCAAGAGACGCGAAATGCCGTGATTAGTTTGTCATTTCGAAAACTGGGGGCATCCCTGGTTCTGTTTTTCAGAATCCGGAGCTATATTCGGTGAGGTTGCGCTCATTGAAGAGTGCCGCCGTATAGCCAGCATTGTAGCTAACCCAATTTCTTCGGATCAGGATGCAAAATTGTCAACAGAAATACCAAAAGGACGAAAAAAGGACGACAAAGACAGGAAAGACGAAGTCAATCCCTCAGGACAAGAATTGGCTGTCCAGTTGGTTGTCATCCCCCGAGCACTCTATGATAAAACGGTTCGTTCCATCATAGAAGCTCAGTTTCGTATGCGAACCGACTTTGTGAATCACGTTCCCTACTTTCGGCGCCTCAATTCACGTTTAAAGGAACAAATCATCCTCTCGTTGGAAATTCAAACTTTTGAATATGGATGCGAACTTTTTCGCGCGGGTTCGGAATATCGTGGTTTCTACTACATTTTTAGGTGAGTGGGGTTATCAGCTATGCAAAGGTCAGCTTTCTTTCAAAGGTAAACTTGTGGATCTGTTGAATTAAATTACTGGATGATCAGTTGGATGATAATCAGAATGACACCGTTACTTCACCTGCATTTCAATCTAACACACAAAAATAACTCAGGAACGTGCACGCTTACATACGCTTTTTGTTAGAGTTAAGTATCTTCCGATACCTGTTTGCGGGAAGGCACCCAGAAGCAGGAAGCACAATTTAAGACCGCAACATGCAAGGGATACGTACAATTATCCGAGTTTTCCCCGATATATCTGTCCAGTATTTATTCAAAACGTTTTTACTGCAGATTTACGCATAAGAAACTGCTTGTAATACTTTGCTTTAAGAATACATCACTTAAAAGATGGAAATGACACAAGCGCAGATCAAGTAATTATCAGGTCAAAGGAGTTGCATGAGACCAACTGTACCAAGGTTAAACTCCTTTAAACTCACTGATTGTAGGTCTGTTCGCCGAGTTTGGCAGTTAGATTGCAAACGTTTCATCAACAATCGAGCCGACATCGTCAGTGCGGGGTTGAGTGGGTCGGCGAACAGACCAACAATCAATCAGCGCACCCGAGCTACCCATATTTCACAGCATTGCCTCCTTTAAGCTCGTTCGCATACAGTTGCCGACAGCGGTTGACACGTACTCCCAAAAGTTATACGACTATTCCGTGTAGTTTTTCTTGTTAGTAGATTTACAATTTCTACTCGGTTTTTAAAATGCGCTTCAAAATGCAGTATGCCCTTTCCAAATACAGGGGTACTGGGCCTTAAATAGGATCCTCTTGTGCAAAAAACTTCTATTCAACTCTTAGTTAGTTGACACAAAACTCCAATAAATGGATGCTTAGGTCAGTCGGACATATGCTCTGCCAGAATTTTATCATACACTGGCTAGACAGAAATCGATATTTGGAAAATTTAGCTTGCTGGACTATAAGCGTTTGCACTTTTATGTTGTGCCACGTAAAAGTTAAATAATACGTTGAAAAATAACTGTCTTATTGCAAGAATCCCAGTGGCTTAAGCAGTAATGATTTGTAAGTTGAAGCGTAGCACACACACGCTTTGCACACAGGCCTTGCTGTAGACTGTTTAGCACCTACAGTCTTCTATAGTTCCGGTTTGTAATTTTGGTGGTGATCCAGGGAAAACTGATCACCTACAGTGCTCCACAATTTACTGACTGTTCCTCCTACTGTTGCTCTCCGCTGCAAGCTGCCTTTCTTTTGAGATTTTTTTTTGAATTTCGGAAGCCAAAATCACAAACGAGTTACTAACTCCTTTTCATAGATATGCTGCATACATCCATGCGAACTTCTCTATCTTAGTAGCAAATTAGAGCATTAAATAAATTACACCAAGCTGAATAGTGAACTTGCCATCACTGAAACGAATTGCCTAAGCAAATGGTGTTCCTTCTGCGAAGGTGGTGATATATACTTGCCATAGTCTTTATTGCGGATGGGGGCCAGTTATCACTGCAGTGAACAGCTGTGTATATTCCTGTTTGGTATTTGATCAGGTGGCTGTTGATCTGTTCACCGAGCTTGGCAATTGATTTGCAAACGTTTCGTCACCATTCGAGGAGACGTCTTCAGTGCGCTGTTGAGTGGGTCACTTGTATGGATTCAGACAACGTACTCGTGCAGAGTCACTACCAAAGTTCCATCATTTTAAAATAACATGTTGCGACTGACAATTCCGTCAGTAGAATAAGTTTTTTACTGGATTCAAACTTACCTTGTTGAGTATGGAAATCTCTGCCACTGGGAGAAACCTTCACCGTGGGATATATCATCCACTGAGTTCGCAGTAGCTCGTTGGTTAGGACGCGAACTTACTGGACAAAAGATGCAGGTTTCAACCCTAGTTTCTGCATATCAACTGCTCGTGTCTAGGATTTGGGAACCTGAGAGTATTCTGGCACCCGTGACTGGTGTAGTGGCAGCTACGCACAGGGAGGTTATTCTGGCCGTCAATAAGACAAGTAGGTACATCACACCAAGAGTGGTTCATTACGGGGAAGTTACCACTTCTACAGGACTAAGGCGTATTTTGATAATTTTCAAAGTATTAATAACTAGACCTCTTCTAGTCTGTGGTCTGTTTCATAGATTGTTCACTTTGGAAGGGGCTGCACAAAAATCGTCATTTTTTGGAAACTTAAGTACTAACATTTGAGGCATGGACAAAGCCACTGCTGACTTGTGAGTAAATTAACTCACAGGGAAGGGATGAAATAATCGATGAAATGAATAGACCAATAGGCCAGCGTGCAGGTCAGTCGGGTCGACCCGTCAAGAGCACCTTACTTTCAAAACTAATACAGGGGCGCGAGTAATGGCAACCATTATAAAAAGATAAATTAAAAACCACGGTGACTGACCCAGACTGTTGGGTATGGCATCACTGAAGAATGTCCAACTCTTGGTATATCCGGTGTTGGGTGCTGATCTATTCGTCCATGTTGACAGTTGTCTTGCAAAACTTTCGTTGGTAGTTCGTCAGTCCTTGTCAGTTGGTGTACTGGAAGACCGACCAGTGAAGGAAACAGATGTTTTAATCAATTAGGCCGTTCATTAGTAAAAACGTGACGACATATTACTAGTTATTACCCAAATGTTTACTGCTCACTTCTTTTTTATTTGAAGCGGCGAGGTTTGCGTTTCCGTTCCCATTGAGAAGTCCTCCAGGAATCAGGGATTTAAGCACACTCCATACTCAAAGGGAATTCAAGAAGTGAGGTTTTACGTTCGTGACAAAAATCCAATGCTCTCCGACAACTACGGTTTGTTCTAATTTATTTGTTGGTTGTAACGCGCATCGAAGTCATTCACATTGTTACTTATATTAAGTTGGAGTATAGCCAAAAGATCAGCCTAGTTATTCAGCTCTTCATTCACAAAAGCCACTTGTCAATGCTTCATTATGGTTCCATACAAGTGAAGACTCGGATTCATTTTTTTAAATGACAGCTGATGATTAAATAGGCCCTCTTAAAAGCCGAAATTCCCGTTTTTCGTTCACCACTAGAAACTTCAACCTAGATTGTGCAGAATTTGAAGCGTTTCTATTTTGTCGTGTTGAAACTCAAGATAAAACTCAGCAATGTTTTTGACCAGGGTGCTTTCAACCCAGGATGTGGAATCACAAATATTACAACTACGCATCTATGCAGCCAAAAGTGTGAAAAATACACTCACCTCCTAATCCCAAATTTCAGAAATGGTACGAACTCTCTACTTTATCCCACTTTTATGTCTTTTCATGCATGTTTGATTAGGTACATATAGGTAGTTGGCTCTGCTTCCAACCACTTCAAATTTCTTAACTTATCGAGCAGTTAGGTTTTTCATAAAACCTCCAACCACATCTGAGCATTTTTGAGTCACCATGAATCGTGTCCACTGGTCATCCACCAACCAACTCGTTTCACATCGGAACAGATGGAATAAGCTTTGGTGAATTCAGCGATTTTGACTTCCACCGGGGCACTTGCCGTGCGGCTGCTTTTTCGGCGCTTTTTTCAAAACACTGCAGTTGATATGACCTCAAAATCAACGGTCACTCACATCCTCCATGCCAGCGAGTTCCGGTGAGGAGACATTTGACCTCATGAAGCGAATGGGCGGTCCTTGTGCTCATGTGCTTCAGCTGCTTCAAATGTTGATCTCCCAAACCATTTTAGCTAGAGATTCAACCTGTCTCTGTAGGTGACTGGAAGGCTGGCTTACCAAATCTTTAGGTGCGACTTATGTTCACTACGAACTTCTTTTCTTCAGGATTTGTTAATAACATCACGATTTCACGGACATAAGCTACGCAATAAAAGGTGGCACTATGAAGAAAAAATTTGCTTTCGTCCTCAGTGTCGTTTGAGAATTCAAATCGGCCAAGGCATTTCTGTGTCTCATGCATATTCTAAGCAATCAAACGATTTCCCGAAAACGGCTTTAATGAACCACTCATGTCCGGATCAACGTTTCATTCTTCCCATAATTTTCTCAGCTCGTTGGAATTATGAGGAGTTATTAATCATTGAAATTTCTACCCGCACTGTGCATTCCACGATAGGATTATATGCCATAGAACGACACTGCTCACATTTCTCCAACGCAGGCCATACTGATCCACAGTAACTCGGTTTTATCCATGTAGGATATAATTTCAGCTACTTTTAAGTATGCTAGTAACAAGTTTTTTCTTTTGCACTTTTGAGTGCACCGTGACCCTCTGTCCTACACAGTGAATACCATCAAAGTGAAAATTACGTATTGTATTTTAGGTACGACATGCCTCGGTGACATAGAGATTTTACTGGGATGTTGCCCTTACCTATTCACTGCTCGAGCTACTACAGAAAGTCAGCTTTTATTCATGACTAAGCGCAACGCCCAGAGATACTTCTTGGGAGCCACTGGAAGACGTGCCCTCAGTGTTCCGAAAGTTGTCCGGACAATGCAGTTAAGTCTGTGCAAGGAGGCAATACTGAAGTTGGAATATCGGCTGGCCTCGTTTCCTGAGCTCTCTGGAACTAAGCTCAACACCCATCTAATTCAGCTGAAACGACTAGCGGATGAACAGACACGAATCTTGAGACTCGGTCATACAGCTAAGTTCGGAAGTGAACAAGCCAGAAAAAAGCCCACGCACACAATACGATCCAAATCCCAGGCAAACACCACCGAAGAAAAGAGCACCAAAAGTCTGTTAAAAACTAAGCGAGTCAGTGGTACTACAAAACCCAGAAATGCATCATTCAGACAGAAATCCACAAATGGAGATGTAGACGTGAACATTGTCAGTCCGAGTATGGAGGAAACAATAATTACTACGCAGGATAGGAAGAAACACAACCATCAACACAGACAGCTCAAGACAGGAAGCAGTGAGATCAAGTTTCTCAAAGTGTTAAATTCAGAGCGGGAATATTCACGACTGCTGCAATCGAAAGTAAACGCATTCGTTAGTGAGTTACAATCGTACGTCGAAAAGAACTCGGACATTGTCAAAGAACCGAGCCCAATTCTAGTAAGTTCACTTGATGAGTTTTTTTAATGGAAATGTTTTAATGGGAAAATTTCAGACCTTGTTTAAATGGGTTATATGCTCTGATACAATCGGCGCAACGTTCTTACGGGACACGATTTCGTATCTATGTAATAACCGGATTCAAACAAGCACTGGACATGAGAATTAATTTTACTGTCCCTGTGAATAACATAACTGCTGAAGGTGTTAACAACCCAGTCTACAAAGGCCCGGATCTATTGATGCTGGATCCATGCTCGATGCACTACTATACGTTGAAGCCTGGCGAAGAGGCTCATCACCGGGAGGATTGCATGTGCAGCCAGTGGGCCACATGAAGACCATCTTTTCTCCCAGAAAGAACGTTTTACACAATTCTGTTACTTGTCGTGTGGCATATAGCCTCTGACTCCGAATCCAGTTATCATGCGTCTCTCGATTTGTACCCAAAAGTGTTTGCGCTTAGTTTACCTCTTCGCTCAAGCTCAGCTTCCAAAAATCTCGTTTATAGCTTGGATTTAGATTTTGGATATGTTAGGTTCCTTGAGAGGTGAAAAAAGGATCAAAGCTAGGAACCATAAACTGAGTCCCGCTATCAATCATCAGAAGCTTCGAAACGCCAAACTGCTTAAACGGCTCACCATAAATGGATGTGATTTCTGTGACGAAAGCCCATCGGAACGTAAACACCTTTTGATAAAACGGAGAGCTTCCGCATTTCGCAGCATGCACTCTACAAATGAGTCGGTGGTCATTTTCTGTGGTCCTTTAGGTTGGAGTCGGGGAAACATTTCGGAATCCACTATCAATAAACACTATCAACAGCTGCATAAAATTTATTCACTGATCACCTCAACAGACGGTGATTTGGCACAACTTTTCTTCATCAGACCGTTTCAGTCCAAGTTCCAAAAGTTGGAAAACCACCCATATTTCCACAGCTGTTTTGCGAAAACAGAAATTAGCTGGCCAGTCATTTTGGAAAAAACAGGATTACCCGTAACTGCAGAAGAAGGAAGATACCTGACGGTTTCAAAACGAATATGCTCCGTTTTGATGCCGATGACAGATAAGGCACTATTTACTAGGAAGCAGAACACTGGTTTTAAGTAACGGAAAACGAAAGCAAAAACCACATTTGTACAGATTTTTGGAAACAGCATTCGCGACTGTACTCCTGAGCTTTTTTGGAAGTGGGTCAAATATTTGGAACAAAATAACACAGCCAGTCATCTATTAGATACTGTGAGTAGGCAGTACTTGCGCATTCCAGCTCTTCCACCGAACGATATTAAAGACGATTGAGTACAGTGCTCCTTTGTATTTCAGAGTGGATGATGTCTATGTTTGATAATGAAATGCCATGTAGACTTTTCGACAGTCACTAAAAAGTGGTTTGCATGAGTGAAGACAGTCTTCAGGTCACATGGGCCAGTCCTCGGACAATAAGTCATCCGGGGAACCAGCCACCACCGCACCATGTGCTATGGGTTTATGTTCCTTGAATCAAAGTTCCGTACTCATCATATGCAGATCTTTTCAAATAATATGTATTAATCAGTCTGTTTGTCAAGGGGAATGTGTGTGGGCAGTAGTTTCCGTCTAGACGATAGTACTGTCTATGAATCAAGGTTTAGACTCCGTTCCTTACCACGATAGTTTTTATTTTTGTGCACTAAAGCGTTATTTCGCCGGCTACGCTTGATTTTGAACCAGGAGCTTTAACTTCTAATTTGTGAAACCGTGAATTCGGCTGTTCATTAAAAATTACATGTTGACTTGCTGACACACCTTGTGGAGGCGTTGCTGACGGAGATTCGCAAAGCTCGAGCTTGACGCTGCCAACGTTTTATAACCGCATTCACAGTGCCGCATTTTTAAATCAAACTAGATTTTTGATTAATTTGGTCTTGAGTTTCGCGCATCACTCAGACAAAGCTCCTCGAATAGTGGTTGTATTGAACAAAGGTCATACCGCGCATACTTAAATTGCTCATCCAATGCGTCAGCAACCCGGTTTTCTAGTCATCCAATTCATGGAGACCTAACTAAAAACAAAATCGAGTGGTTGGAGGTTTCGAGACTGTCTTCCACACTTCACTTCATCTAGTCTGGTATCAAACTGACTGCATGCGAGAAAGGTTGGGTTGCATAGTTTCTACTCTGCGTTGCAGTTACTACCACATATCTATAGGTCCAGTAAACTGCAGACGCGCTGTATCGCCTGTAACTCTATTCATTGAGGTCAGAGGCAGCTCGTGTTTCAGTTCTCCTTGTGTCACACCATTTTAGCCTTCATTATTTCTTTTCATGACAACGGTTTTTAACCAGTATTTGGATCCCATTGCGGCGCAAAATTCTGACCGGCCTCTCCGAACACCAGCTCTGTCGCTCCTGGCCATGGTTACCACATTACAGGATGATATTAAAATAGCATACAAATAGCAGTTTATTCGGATACTGTTGATGAGTATACACTGAAACCTCTCAGTAAAAGGCATCAAGCTACGGCATCGAAATGTCCCCAATTGTTGGTTGCGCCTTCTTAGGGAGTACATATACACCAAACAACCCACTCATCCAAGGTTTACTTAACAGAATGAAGCATGGTGATACGATTTACCTTTTGAGCGATGGTCATTATTTCTTGTCTCCTGTCCACGCCATGCAGCGCTTTTTCATTCTGCAAACCTAGAAGCACAAATTTATACAGAGGACGCTCTACAACAAAAGAATTTTCTAGTCACTGTCGTCTTAAAAACTTGCCGAGCTTCTTTCGGGCTTTGCTCGTCACCGGGCAAAACAGTCGCGCAATCAAACTGCCGTTTCTCTGTCAGGCAACCTATGGTTTTGGGCAGATATTCTATCCGGTTTACTACGTAAAATATAACCACAAACTTTATCACGGAATTCGAGTTGCTCATGGCTGACTATGCAATCGATATAGTACATCTCTTTTCAGCCGCCTCAATGGATGCGTACCAGAACATATGGTGCTCCTGGCAGCGGTGTAGAGGAGTCGTTTCCAGATCTTAGTGTTTTCATTTAAGTATCCACTCTCATGAATTCTGGACACAATCTCCAGAAATCCACGTGCGGGAGCAGATGTCGAGGTTTGTTCTGGCTGTGGGCATTCGCCGTGATAAGCGCAGTAAGCCCCCCAGAGAATAAGCAGATCGGCTCAACAGGTGATTAGTCTTTACAAAGCGGTTTTCCACAATTTTCGGCGTGAATGAGACAGTTTGACAGTAAGTTGGCGCCTCAGTCTGATTCGCCCAAAATTTTAAGGTCGAACTGATTATGGCGGAAAAATCGCCACTTTGCGAAATGATCTCCATTAGAGAGCCGTTCAATGGCTCACTGGGACATTTTTCCCCGTCCTCTCTCCAGGTCAACCATGTGTCCTCAACTGATATTGAGAGTTTTGTGCGAACCTCAGAAGTATCCGTTAAGTCCGGGGTCAAGTTTTATGGGCATCTATTAAAAGCTTTGATTTAGATCACCATAACACTTTGCTTGAAGAAGTGCTTTTCAGAAATCAAGTTTGCTTTGATTACGTACGTATGAGTTGCTTACTTTTATCCTTTCTTCCAGATGAAAGAAGCGTCGATTCTCTTGGTCAAAACTCCTACATTCAGAGGTTCGAGCCTGTCACCGTTTCCTCGTCTACCAAAAGGACTTCATAGTTGGTACCCCAACTTATGAACAATATGCGTCATTTGTAACCCACTTTTGATCACCAAACCTGCAAACAAACATGTTTCGGTGGCTAGTTAAAACAAATTGTCCTCGTTTTCAGCATAATGTGTTCACGCACAGGCCTTTCGAATGATGATCACGGCTTCACGGGAGGTGATGGACTGCATTTAAACAAACTCGGCAAGCCCGAAATACCATTCCCCTTTCCGCGTCTTGACATGGAATACAACGGAATATCAGAAGATTTCCACAGGCATCAACATGAATTTGCAATCTTTTGATGCGTTCGAGTTGAGCACGAGTTTGGCAGAAACCTATGTTAACGACACTTTTCTACTGCTAGGCTCTCATAATAATTAATTGATGGCTTCATTCAACACTCTGTTCAAAGACACACAGCAAAATGGCTTTCGGTAATTCACGCAGGAGATTCCTACGGCTACTATCTACTGTCGTATTCGTGATTTATATGGTGGCCAACACTCTGTAAAATTTCTGTTGACTGTGGACATTTTTGGTTCCGGTGAGAATACATATGATACTCATGCGTTTCTGCAAATACGAATGCCACTGACCTAAAGACAGGAGGACATTATTCCAACAAGGACTGTGCACGTGTAACGGCCAACAAGGGGTATGCTTATTTATACACACAATTTCGCCTAATACTATTGCATTTGACGCGCGAATTTCGTACCTGAAAGGTCCGTGTTTCGCACCCAACCTCTGTACTTCTACTGCTCCTGTTAAGGCTTAGGCAACCTGGCAGTGTTTTAGCTCCCATGCTTCCTCTGGGTGGCGTGGCTAGAATGGTGCGGCTGAATGATTGTTATTTTACATTATCTGCCTAATTTTACTGCTCAGATCCGCTTACTCGATGTAAACATATGAAAACAATTTTACTTGTTGAAAGTCTTCTAAGCGATGAAATTACAATCCATTATATTTCCGCCGGGTCTAACCAGTTTGTTTACGACTGTCACAGAATTTCGGGAACGCATTGTAAACGGGTCGAGCTTTGCATGACACCATACAGTGAAATCAGCAAACAAGTGTCCTGATACCTAAAATTGATCAAGAAAATGTCTTGGTTCACTCTTAGAAACTCATATTCTATTTTGTAGAAATACTCTCATTTTATCAAGGCACAAGCAGTATTCCTGGAGACATTTCCTAGTTCTGCATTGCCTGTTCGAATTCGCCCGATGGTGATTGGTTTAGCTACCGACTTGTTCCTTAGTAGCTTACGCCTAGTGGTTATTGTTCACAGTGCCCTCACTGTTTATCTGCATTGGTGTCTGAAACAAATGAGGCTAGCCGAATGGATGACCTTGGATTACAGAAGTCTCAAACTGTACATTGTGAAATAGTGAGCTGATCGATCGGTGGGCTCTGCACCAAACAACTGCTTGCTTCTCTAGTGGATTAGACCCGCAAGACTTCACAAGGTTCGTGGTCTTAATAACTTAGTTACAAAAAACTGTAGGACTTAGAAATAAGAAACAAAATTCAAACAAAGAATTTTCGCCAAGGAGAACTAAAGTTAGTATGAAATACTGCACTTGTTGGCAGTAAACAAATTTGAATTTTTCGACTCTATGAGTGACTGTACTTCATACTGATATGGATCGAACTTCCGAACGTAAGGGGAGTGACATCAATCTCAGTATTTCAGGCTGTTACATGGCCGCAGTTCTTCGTGGTAAGAAGCTTTGGATAATTTTGATTACCAGAAGGTAACCGCTGAGGATGATGCCATGAACGTTTGGTATATTTCCACAATATTACAAAACTTCTTTAATGAAGGGATAGCGTGCGAATTCCCGTCTCCGCACACGAAGGTTTTTACCGGAGACTTTTGACCGGTTGCTGATATCACGTGGCTTAGCTCTCATCCGTTTCGAATAATTCACCGACGTTTTTTAATCCTTTTTGAGTGAAGTTTTCCAGCCGGATTCTGTAATCAGGAAGGTTTGCCCAGCGGTTAACTAAAGTATCAAACAAAAGTTATGACTTTCAATAAAATGAAGGAAATGGCACGACTTTTGCAGATGCTCATATGTTTCTACTAGTATTTTGTTTCTCTATCATTTTTTTCACTGGTTATAGTTAACGGGAGGGGATCTAGTGTCCAGTTTATGACCTGATTCGTTCATGTGGTGGTAAAATGCTTCAAAAAATTCTATCTCCTTGAAGAAGGCTGGATCTTCTTGTTAAGATGTTGTAAAATGAGAATTTTCTGAAATCTTACCTTATTTAGTTTTCGAATTATGCACAAATGGACGGGGTGTTTTTCTCTCACGATGACGGAAAATTCAAGTGTGGACCTCATAGTGACTGAAGGTCATTAAAACCTGCCATTCAGCATCAGTGTTGACGGTGTCCACAACTCCACCAAGAATGTCCTACGCGATACACTGTCGAATTCTAGGGGACCCAAAAACTACGGTGTAGCCAAAGAAGCCTTTTCGTTCACATTTGGGCGTAATCAGATATTGCATTGCTCTACTTCCTGTAAGGCTGAAGGGTTTTAAAATTAAGGGTTTGTCCTTGACCTCCTAGGCTTATTCACTGGTGGAGCACAACCAAAAGACAAGGCTTTAAAAAAAGCTACATGTGCGGCATGCAATAGCATCCGACAAATGCAAAAAGCAAGTTTTTCACGTTTGAAGTCAGGGGAAAGGCTTAGAACAACAACCAGATAAGGGCGGTTTCTCAATTTAGAACCCAAGTCAAACATTCGCTGCAGTACTGAAAAAATGAAAGTTTAACCAAAGTTTTTGGCAGTTTTTCAAATTAAATTAGTGTCAAGACAACTATTGCTTTTTTAGATTTGGTTAGCTTATTATCGTCACCATCTCAGTATATAACAATGGTTTCCACATAACACTATGCTGGCTAAATCGTGTTACCTTACACATCGCAAGGAGCTCACTGTTAGTGGTCCAAGTGCGGTCCATTTGTGTTCAGGATCTGGGAAAGAACTATCTACGAGTGTTCATGTTCGTGTGGCATAACCGTAGGTGAATATTTTGTAAATTCCTGGAATGATTTGAACGCGTGTTAAGCAACCTGATGGTTGAGCATTGTAACGTTCGGCCACTGTCCGTTTAGCACCAGTGCGATTAACCCTTGGTCAGGTTACGTGAACCGGTGTTCAATAGTGTCTTGAGTGCCGGTTTTTAGGGGTCATTGCATTCACTTGGTTTTTTCTGCCTGGAACTTTGAATTGTCTGTTCTACCTATACACTGCAAGTAGTTGATAAATATTCTCAACAAATAACAAGAATAACCCAAGAACTACGGCACCTGCGAAGGACCTTCTGAAGAAATAACTGAAACTCAGTAAGGAAAGGGCTTGTGTTCTCAAAGTAAGACGGGTCGCACCCAATCGAAGTTTGGTGGAAAAAGCTGTAGTACAATCTTCGCAGACGTGGCTGTTCTTTGATAGGGCTAATCTCGGTGTAACTCTGAACATTAGTTTACTTCAATAATGAGTTGTTTGTCCTAATGGTTTCGCCATCTATCTCTTTAGTTATTACAGGTAACCTGAAAAGAGAAGTGGTGACAATCCATAGCGGTATGAGCTGAAAACTCAAAGACTGGTTGGCAAAAGCGAGCAATGTTTCAAAAGAGAGCTATTAAAAATTTGCTCCCAGCGATAGGCTGTCATTCACTAGCATTGAAAATAACTTTTTTCAGATGATTTATGCTCAATGAACTAGGCAACAGTGAATCTAGCATTGTGTTTTTGGGAAAAATTCACCCAACGGAAATTTATGACTGTCCGCATGGTTCGCTGCATTCTTCTTCCCTCTGAGAATAAGTTTTCAAGCCGTAATGGAAGCTTGTCAACTTGCCTTGGAAAAAATCATGTTAATGATAATTAATGGTGTTTTACTGAGGTAAGCCACAGAAAATTATAAGTATGTGCACGCATGCGAGTGTCAGAATAAATTCCGTTCTTACATGTTATGGACGTGCATTGGGAATAATTTACAGTCTTCTAGCAAAACAAATGTTCACAATCTTCATCATCTACAATGGGTTGAGTTAACAGGCCACCTTCCCTCTGCAGCAGAAGTGATATCCTTAAAAACAGTTACCTGGATGTTTCGTCCTGATTAAATCTCATCAGATGAATATAGTTGAGTTCAAGCATTAGAGGTTTGGATTCAAATTTGCCTTGATAACCTTAACATCAAATGGTCGTGGAAATCATCTGTGCACACAACTTATACGAACTCAGGGCGTTCCAACCCGGATTGGCTGATATGCCAATATACGTTAAGAGCTGGACTACTAATGATCGACTGGAAAATTACAGATCATTTTTCACGACCTTCACAAGCTTCCACATCAGCAGACTTGCTCCCCCGTTAGATGGTCTGAATAAGTGGTATTCGCAGTGATATGTAGCAAAATAGAAGAGGCCAAATTCCTTGCCAAAACTGACCGAAAACCATGACTGGAAGTGACACAGCTTTAAACATTATTTATTTATTTATTCCAATTTATTCGGATGTGATTTTTGTTCTGTTCACATGTTCACCCGTACGTCACGCTTACAATGCATTTTACAAATCGCACGCCCCTAGGGTGCATAGGTTAGCCTGTTTGGCTTGTGTTCCTGCATTTATGGTTGCAGGTCCAACGTATAGGTTTGTTTTCTACTATTTAAGTTTTGGCGTGACCAATACTACACACGGCTGATTAGTCCTAATGAGGGAGAATTGAGTTCACTGCTTCACTGCTTTGTTATAAACTGAGGGAGATAATTGCGGCAGACCAGAAGAACAACTGTTCAGTGTAGGCAATGGCGCGAATAGAAATGAAAACTGAGGTTTGCAGCACACGGCCTGGAAGTTGTCAGCTGCTTCTTCATGGTCGAAGAGCATTTATTTGAGTACCGTGACAACTCACAGTCGGTCATATTGACCGGCAACTCAACTGAAATTCACAGCATGGATCATACCTAACCGATATAGGTCAATGGGTCTTAAATGAGACAGCAACGGCCGACACAGCTCTCCGATATTCGTAGATTATCGGTCCCAGTAACAACACAAAATTTGCCCGAAATCTTCTAACAGGTGAAGGTTTCACCCGATAAAACCTACCTTGCAAATCCAATGACATGTGACATTAGCGGTACACTTAGTTGTGAACAATTTTTAACCCTCTTTCTTGTTCTCGCGGTACATATGTATGCATTTGAGTGAGCAATTTAGGTTCAAGTAGAATATAAGTCAGAGGAAAAATAGGGGACTACGGCTAACTGATGAACCACAAGAAGGGCGAAACCTTTAGTGGGCTGTCGAAGAGTTTTCGGCAACCTTATGAGAAGTGTATTACGTCTATGCAGTATTCACCGTAGCTCAATGTCTTATCCTATACACTTTCCCATGTTCCACACAATGATTTGCGGATAGACGTAACTGTAACCGCTGTACACTGTACGTGACCTGTTGATGCCAGTTCCAGGGCTTCTTTAGAATAGCAGCATTGGGCCTATGAAAGAGTAGCAATCTTATGTAAAAACCTGCACAAATGTGAACAAAAACTTTGCTGGGCGTTCTTTATTGGTTTAAAGCCACCACGTTGCGTTTACATAGGAAACGAGAGGGGTTGGCTTTTACCAAATTGGCTTTGTGTTCCCTTCGGATTTATCACGCGTGGGAGAAAAAATCCCTAAAAGTGTTTGCCATCCCCTGGTGCATGTTTGAGCCAGTCTGTATAACGGGAAATGTACCTCGCTTGAAGGTTCGCTGAACAAGAATGTGTTCATTTCTCAACAGCCTTTAGTGATCGACTACATTCGAGTCGACAACCCTCACCATAACAAAGGTGTGTTTAATTGCTTTACATTGGGAGTAAACCTGGTCGCAGACCTCGTGGTCCTAGGCGTGGATAAAGATCCGAAATATTTTACGACTTTTTCAAATACATTGTATGTATTTCGAACAAGATTGTGTGTGGATCTTTATTTGTCTTAGGGATATTCTCTTGACTTTACAGTAAGGAGCTTTCTATCTAGCTTCCTTACACCGGTGAGTCTGAGTAGTGATCAGTATGGTTCGTACAAAAATTTGTGAAGCCTAATTGTTATGGCCTTTACTGAGGTATCAACCACACTCGTCCTTTAAACGGGGAACGGGAATACAAATGACTGTGAGGATGTTCTACTTGGAACAACTAAACCGACAACTTTTGTTGACGTTAGACTCGTATGCTAGTGTCGAACTCTTGGGTTCAATATAGGCTGGTAGGGTGCAGGTACTGTAAAAACTAATCAGTACGATATTTATGTAGCAACTTTAATATTGACCCTCAATCTTACTGACGAATGCTATCAGACTTCAGAACTTCGTCTAGTCGATGTACATGACTGCCTGTAGCTCACTCAGCTGTTTCATAGTCCGCGGGATAATAATTAATTAATAATAGTCACGTGAATATCTCACAGATTGTCACGGCTGCGTAAGTAATGGCGTTGCAAATTTGTCAGTTTCCACAACAACTGTTATAAGGCACTTCATGTTCGGAGCCTTTTAACTGCCAATCATAAAACAAAATATTGTATACACATGTTATGAAAGATATCTATCTGAATACCCAGTTTCATTTTTCCGAAATATTTGGACCATTTTTATCTCTGGGGCAATCGTAATTCTAATTGATGAAAAAGCCTCAATGGTTTTCTCCCTATCAACATACGTTGCGCATTTCAAAATTTGACAGGTGTCTGTTAACTTTCACCAGCTCCCTTTCACACGTTGTTTACTTCATTCTCCATCCTATCTCTTGCAATCTCAGGTGTATTGCAGAAATCACAGGTGGGCTGGCCCACGGAACATGCCTAGAACAACAAGCTGACAAGCCCGAAGCTTGGTGGAACGGTGATGCTGTCGTGTAACCAGACTTCATTTAGATCAAGCCCGTTCATGTCCGTTCTGGTACAAGCCTATCTGTGCTCCGTTAGTTAATAAGAGACATTCACTACATGCTGATGTAAAGTTACTCGATGGACATAAGATGTGTTACTAAAACTTTGAAGTATACAGGGTTTCTATCATATTACAAACGAGAGAGTCTTATTGGAGCTCAGCTGAATCATCCTTTATCACCAACTTAGTTTGAAGATGAACATAGAACTCCACCTACTCTAGAGTGCTGACTAGGAAAATTAAGTTAGTGAAATATCGGGACGACGCATATCTGATAATTTATAGGAAGTATGCAACGGGGCGTGAGCATGCAAAAGGTTTTGGTCAACTTTGTTAACAGTCTTCCTGCGAGAAAACAGCATAGATTTCGTACCAATTGAGCATCAGTCAAATATCATTATAAACGACTGTTTCAGCTTAGATTCGTCCAACGCACCAGTTAAAATCAACTAAGTTTGCAAATAAGTATCCTGCAGCTTTTAGAATTACCAGGAACCCGGTAAAAACTCACCCCAGCAAACAGCCACTTTGGGAGTTTAACAAAAATAAAACGGACATGATTTTTGTGACTATCCTAATTGAGTTTCATCATCCGGCAAATTTAGCGCTTATTGTTTGCTGACCAGAACAATTCTTCTAACACCGCATCAAATTGATGCTTGTGTTCCTTGCTGCACATTCCTCTAAAATTTGCGTTATTTCTTAACAAGCACTGAATTCACACGCTTGTCCTATATACGAAAGGCTTTTTTGATTCTCAATTGAATAGGCCATCTGATTAGGCTCCGTGAGTAGAGGGGAGTAAACGGGAACCCCCTGAGTAGGGCAATGAACCGTCGAGTATGCGAAAGGCTTTTTCGATTCTCAATTGAACAGGCCATCTGATTAGGCTCCGTGAGTAGACCGTGATAAACGGGAAACCCCCTGAGTAGGGCAATGAACCGTCGAAGGTCAATTCATACGATGCAGAATGGTTGACCTTGTTGTGTGGCTAAACATGTTCCGTGTAATGTTGTGAGTGAAGTCCAAGAGTGGTTACTTTTTGAAAATAGTTAGTTACTAGCTCTGTCCGCTTTCAGTACAATAATGACCCAAGTCATGCCAAAAAATTACCAATGCGCTTAAATATCAAGTAGGCAAAATAGTTACGAATAATGTACCTAAACCGTAACTAATTTTCGAGATTTCACTGAGCGGAGATGCAATAATCTGTGGATAGAGGGGAAAAGCACCAAAATCAAGCAAAAGTACATGAAGTTTTTTATCCACTGTGGATTTGCTGATTTGATAGGCTTGCCAAAAGTCACAGGCTTCAAAGTTGGTACCGACTTCTAGTTCTGCAAAAAAAATGTTGACCACAGGATTTTTGTTACAGTTCCGCACTAAAATATACCAAACTGCATAGTTTCTTGACAGACCCTGTCCCAGTTTAAGATGCATCTTTTGATGATTCTGTTCAGTTGGCGGCCACTGTACCAACTGTGTCATAATGTTATATACTACGTCAGCCATTTCTCGTTGCTAAGTTTCTGCCTGACAAAAAACCAACGTCGAAGTAACTATTCTCCAGTGACTAGGTTTCGAAGCCAATGAGAATTAAAACTGTAAGACGCTAATTCACTAGCCTTTATCAACAATAAAAACAGTGCATCTGGTCATATAGGTTTTAGACTTCCTGAAATCATTAGAATAGTAAAGCGAGAGAAAGCCTTAACAACTACGGTGCTTGCTGAACAAACGGAAAACAGTGATATACTTGCAGAAGAGCTGTAGTAGGTTGCCCAAAATTTTCGTCAACATCCTGGGTATCTTGAGTATCGATTCAGCTGGAATAAGAGACAATCTTACTGGTACACGTCGAGCTGACGAGTAGTATAAGCGAGAAATTTAGCGGGACTATTGCCGAATCCCTAGTCAGCGTCAGCTGCTGACAGCAGCCGAAACGGTTTCAGAACAAAATAGAAATCTAGGCAAGAAAAGCTAAGGTGCCACGCTTGCTGATAAGTAACAGTGCAAAAAACACTTCCCAATCTCTTTTCACCATCATCTAGGCAAGAAAAGCTAAGGTGCCGCGCTTGCTGGTAAGTAACAGTGCAAAAAAACACTTCCCAATCTCTTTTCACCATCCCTCGCAGGGAAAGTGCTGATCTAAGCAAACTGTCTACACGATGCTAGTACAGAGATACCTTTTTGACATGGGTTCACGGTTCCTGCTTAAAACTAATCTTCAAGTTAAACGATTTGCCCTCGAAAGTTTCTGATAATTTCAAATGAGTCACTATGTAAACGGGAAAAATTTGTGGTAGCATTTAGATATCAGTACTTTGTTCTGGGTGCTTAAGGTGGTGCTTCATTTTCGAGTTCGATCTCTCAAACAAAAACTCTCTGATTACCATGTGTAGCCCCAGTTTCCTCAGTACCATAAGAGCCACCAAGCAGTTTGTTCTCGTCGTTGTCTAAGGAGATTTATGACAATTTCTCTGAATGTTTGCCTAAATTTAAGATTTTCTACATTTGCTTCGTTTGTGGCGACCGATATGAAATTTCGTGTGTCCTTCAGACGAGCATCTGCAATGACGAACTTAATAAAATTTCCGAAAAGATGCCAAGTTAACCCTGACTGGTTTTCATCAATGAAGCTGCCTTGTACACCACCAGAAATAGGACGCTTCTACTTACATTTGGCGGCAACGTCACTCATGTCTGCTACAAGATGAACTATTAGACAATAATAAGTGCTCAGAAAAGTCAAATCCAAAGGAAACTTCCGGCTTCTCATTCCCTCCATCTCCGAAATAGGGTTACAATAATCAATTTTACTGTTTTGGACTCTTTGAAGCTGTTTGCATGATAGGAAGTGTCTTCTGCTTACGTGACGTCTTGCCTGGATTTGTGTTGTTCGTGCAGAACCCAGTGTGTAACCCCAGAGGGTTTCACCTCAACCGTATTTAGGAAAACCAGGAAATGCCAGAAGTTTACAGAACCAAAAATGAAACCATGACGACGGAATGTTACCTTCGTGATAATTCATGGATATCCTGACTGAATGTCGTTTACGCGAACTTCCACTTATAAGTCTACACAGTTAGTGATAAAATGTCCGTTTAACTAGTAAAACCGATCTACAGTAACTGCCATGGATCTTAGAGAACTTGGTGACACTTTTGCCCCAAAACTTTGGATGCACACACGTTACCAAAATGCTCAAATACTCAACCAGCAACGTTTTTCCAAAGACAAATTTATCTCAGATTAAAGGAAATCTACCCGAAAAACGCCAGTGGGACTGACAAGTTTCTCTGTTGGTTTTAAGGTGTTGCGCTTTAGAAACATCTGCTGCACTCTGCGAGTTTCGTGGTAGCACCTTCGAAGAATTCTGGAGAAGCAATGGCGAGTCGTTAGGACAACCCCTATAATTAGGGCCTACAAGACACCCGACCCATCGGAATTCCGTCCAATTTCGTACTTGTGTTCATGCAAAGCGCCAGAGTGATTACTGCTTAGTGCTACAAACCTTCTGCTCAGCTTTTTCGGATATATTCATCCATGTGCGTACAAGGTGCGATGCATCACACAATTCCAAGTACTTTAGACATCAGAACAATTTGCTCCCGACCTAAATGTCTGCCATTTTATTTTCGTGGACAGATAATGAAAGACCACTTTTGCCATCCTCAAAAGTTTTGATGAAGAGCAATATATGCGGACCGGAGAAAGGTCATCAAACACATTCACCTACGAATCTGGCCTCCCTCAACAGGCTCTTTTCCATCCCCTCTCTTCGCTTTCCACGCAGACAAACCGAAAAAACAGTTAATTTTGGTGAAATATGTAGACAATACTGCTTTCAGCAGAACAGGTTTTCACGACCGGGTGCCGACTACTTCAAGTGGGCTATTAAATTTATATCGGTAGATACAAAGTAACACTTCTTTTTGATTACTTTGTGTTGTTGGGCCATCATTTTTGGTGGACTGCTGAAACAAACGGTGTATCCCTGTTTGTTGGAGTTCGGTAACATTACGTATAGTACTCTTTCACATGTTTGTTGGAAGATAAATGAATACACAGACAGTCCCGATGACGTTTTTCATCCATTATACGTTACTCAGGATTCTTGTGCATTTATACGCAATCACACTGGCGTATAAAATCTCTGTACCTCGTTATATCCCTCAACAGATGACCTGAGAGAAATTATGAAAAGGTAACATTTTTAGAGTTTGTCCTCGCGCGACTTTTTCTGCGAAGTAAAGAGTTTTTTTCGCAAAGTCCCTACAATATCTTTCTTTTTACGTCTCCCATTCAGGCTATTGATACACATATTCAGGTTGCTTCCGACTATTTGAAAATTTACCAGCAATGACTAGTAAAGAGAGCTGCCTGTTTTGCCTTAGTTACAAACGTGCATTTTTTCACAGCCCATTACAACTTATTGTGCAAGTGTGAAGTAAAATTGATTGAATTTCAGGGACTAGACCTCATCCTCATTGCTGAAAGCAGTACCAAATGGGAACACTGATGTTTCGCTACCGTACAACCATGTCAGTTTATTTGAAAGAAGCGGACTTGGAGCTGGCCTACCACAAACGTTTGCGGTGATTATAACTCAAACACTCAGTCAGACTGTATGGATTAAAAATCGACAGCAGAAGCACCGTGCATTTCAGTGTCCTCAGTCAGGTCCAAGGGGGTCCACGCAGGCTCTGCGACTAGGCCTTATTATGAGCAACCGGTCGCGGAATGTTTAGCATTTCCATTGATCTCACGAGTGCTGCCAATGAATCTAACGGACGTATAAACATTTAACATCTACTCTTAAGATTAGTTCATTTTGGGCCATTAAATGATAGTAAATTTAGCCTAAACAATAGGGAATTCAACCTGTGATGACACCAAATTGGCGTCAAAATGATGAATTCTGTATCCAGTCCAGACCATGCCTAACAGTACACAGTTTGTCAATCGGCCTGTGAATGTACACAACACGTCTTTATGAAGGATCAGAGTGGTGTCACTCTAGTATTTTGGTTCCCGCTGCGAATGTGTTATCTTATTGATCTGGTTGGGCATGAAGTTACAGTTACACAGACCAGGGCATGAATGATGCGTTTGGAAATAGAACAGTTATGAAGACCTGTGAGCTTCCTTCAGCACTGTTCTGCCCTCATCTCAAGTTAAGCATATGCCTTACATTCCTACAGACAACTTCTCTCACCTCAAATATGCTTGAGTATTTGTTCAGCGTGACAAAATGACAAATCCGTGTTCGTCGTACGTCAGTGTGCTGAAATCCGGAAGTGATAAATACCCTCGAAAAAATACAGATGACTGGCATGTGGTATAAAAATTACCAAACGTGATAAATAATTCAGAGTCCGGAAGTAAGAAACAGTCAATTTGCGACTGATATTTTGTTTGCTTTTTCATGCAGGAAGGATATTCAGAAAGATAAGCGAACAGAGCTGAAAAAATGGGCAAATTCAGAATCGCTTCTCACGACAAATTTCAGTTTCACTGGCCAATTTGACCGTAATGGCAGTTCTGCTGTCGTCAGTATCCTGCTACTTCACGACCGCTAGGTAGACATTTCCTTGGGTAAGTGCACGACTGAGGCCAGAGCTTTGGACCACATATTGATTCACGTGACCTGGCTGTACACTGTATGCATTTCCTCTGGGATTTGAGTGATACATATTTAACATTAATCGGTATGTTCTCTCATTCCTCACTTTTGTGATACACTGTAGCTGGCGAAGAACTTCGGTATGGTACAATCCTCACATATTTCCTATTATACGGCCATTCAGTGAGACAGCTGTCAATCGAAGGTGACCATAGAGAATACGGAGTTACAGGAGGATGATCGGTGATTAACCATAAACTGTACCAAATAGAATGGTCACAGGAGTGTTTCCCTGAGAATCAAGTCATACTTCTTTGCTGCCAGATTCTGCAGTAAACCGACCTCTTGACACCGAGATTTGTTGCCTTGTTGTTCAAAAAGTAGATTAGAGGAATGATGGCTTCACAAGAAAAGTGAAACTTCCGTCTGAGAAGATGTCATTCGATTGGTCAGTCATTAAGTGACTGGGTGATGTGGTTCCCGTGGGGGTACTATTTCCGGTCTAAGTGCAAGTTAAACTGCAGATCAGTCACTCGGCATGAGCCGCTAGATGCTCATCTATTAGCTGGGAGGTTTTGAGTTTGAAACCCCCTTGAGTTTTGTAGGATTAAGCAGACCGAGAAACGAGATTATGATGCGTCATCGTCCCTTTCCGTAAGGACTGAATCAATTACTGAGGAGCATGTCGGCGGACTCCTAAAAGGTTTTTTGCCTGTGAGAAATTTATGGCCCTGTTTCGCAATTATGCTATTTCTGAGGCCACTGTTCTTCCATTGAAGCGTATTTTAAAAGTGCCGAATTCTTGCTTATGCGGTGGGTTTCTGGCCAAACTATAATCGGCGGAAGTAAATCGTTTTTGTAGAAAACTGACATGTAATCAATTGACTGCGAGGAGTTGCTTGCTGCAGTTTTTTTATCATTTAGCGCAATATGCAGTAAGTATTCTATGGTTGATTATTTACCACATCAAAATTACTTCTTTTATCTTCGATATTAATGCTGGGATATCGACTTAAGGAATTCGTACCAAACCGGAGTGATAAAGCCATTGATGATTTGCAATCAGCGAAAATGACCCAACCACTGAAAACGAGAAGATCCACATCAAACCGCACACTATGGCTGACGGGTGCTTTTGCTTCCCCACAACACTTGTTCATGTTTCTGGGATTTTGAAGAATACGTTCAATCCAAAGTATCAGAGTGGAGAAAATAACATACAGGTGAAAGGAAGAAGGCTTCCGCTGCGGGGTTGTCTATTTGAGAACACCAACTTAACAGTTACAGACTACTGAACAGGGGAGCAAAACTCTCATATGCATCTTGTTTACAAAACCGAATATCCACCTTTTCCTTGAACGCGTCTTCCTGAACCTTTCTGGATATTCATTGACTTTTACTCAAATGCAGGCAGATGCTTCAAAGAGACTCCACCAATTCCGTAACAGATCTCACTTTTCAAGAGACGCAAAGCGGATTTACGAGAAGACGTACTACTCACATGCCTCAGCAGTAGTATCCACCGTTACACAGGTATACAAGCACTTGAGCATCAACACAGTTCTTGTGCGTCGGATGTTCAACAAGGCTTTCAAACCGTCTTTTAAAAATGGCAAATGAAAAAGCTGAAACTAAAAAAAAATACAAAATAGATCCCAAGTATGACAGTAAAAGTTACAGAAAAACTCTTGCAGCTCCCCCATCGGTACACTCAGTTGCTGACCTCGGACATGAGCTCAAGCGAAAGCACTAAATGGTGGTTGCCAGAAACTTTTTGTTGATTCATTCTCAATAGACGGAAACAAGTTGCCCTATGTTTCTTGAAGTTGGAGAATTTGTTGAGAGTCCTTAGTCTCTCTCAGTATGTCATAAGTCTGGCACTTTCGTTAGTCGTCTTGGGATAGTCCATGCTACTAAATCACCTTTTATCCGAAAATTCCAGCCCCTGCCAAAATTTGTCTGCCGTTTGTCTGAAGTAGAAGAATTCTTTAGCTAAACCTTTACGCTGTTGCCAAACAGTAGATGGTCCGAGATTTGGGTGCACACCATTTACTCAGTGAAATTTATTGACTGTTTAGGATCCGGGACCAACCCTGCTCTGATGCGTCAGTTACCTCAGTTGGTCCAAACGTATCGGACCTATTTTATCCGAGTTGGTTTGCACGCTACGTCCGTAATACACCATAGCAATATTAGGTATTTGCTCATCTTTACTAATAGGGAATAAAGTGAATCATTGGAAGAGAGGGTTTTGAAAAAAATCCTGATTTTCTTACCTTCGTTCCAGTTTCAGTACCTGCATCTTTGGTTCATACCCCACTGATCACTACCAGTTTGGACATCTACAAGTTTTTTTGAAGTAAATGGTGTTGGTTTGGAGCCAGAATAATTGTGTATTTCGGAAAGCATCCCAATTTGTTTAGCTAGTACATATTGGTGAATCAGCAGCAAACCTGCAACTAAACAAAAGGCTTTTTAGTTGACTTTTTCTGCCTAGGAGAATGTGGGGATTTAGAGTGGTTTAGAAAAATTACAGCGTTGGTTCTTCACATTACACGAAATGCTTGGTGGCGCTCAGACTCGACTTTCTCGCCTCCGGATTTAATAACACATTGATCAGTTAGGACAGCTTTACTGGTGTTGGAATCTTACAAGTGATACAAGTGTCGTTTTTGCAGCACTTCAGGTTGCTAGTGATTCAGTCAAAGTTGAATTTATGGTGTACCCAGTGCACCTTCCTTTTAACCACCAAACTATCAAAATCCCACCGGAATTGGGAATTGACCTAAGGTATACCGATGCAGATAGATGATGCGGTTATCGGGATGTCGTTCGTACAAAAAAACAGGCGGAGCACCTTTTTCATCCTTCGGACAAACTTCTGGTCGTTTATCACGTGAGCGAATTTAATCCCAGGAACTTATGGCAAACTATCATTGAATTTGCTTCATTTTTTAAAGATGCACCAATGGTGGCCTGCACTACCGCCGCAAACATCACCCATGGAAACCATCCACTGGATCAGTATATCGGAGCCTCCGCGTATCTACTTAAGATAGGTCGGCTTGGGAATTTTAGCATGTAATATATCTGACCTTGTAGTTTGGTTGGACGCGCGGCCGAATTCGATTAGTGCTTGGTTGTTGGGCTGAATCGCAAAACATTATTTCCCAATGTGCCCAAAAACAGTCTCACATGTAACGACAATTTTCTGTCCCTAAATGTGCAGAACGCGTCAGCTATGAATGCGCAACCAGTTCGGTTACTCAGGTTGTTTAGTGTACTAAATGAGAAACGGCAGACAGTGTGGATTTTAGTGCTTACAACATTGTGGTTATGGAATCTCACATAAAACGGATTTCCTATTTTGTAACTGTTGAGTTAAACCAGAAGAGTACGACAGACGTCTGTTGATGGCCCGAATAGAGCTGAACACTTCGAAAGAGATTTCCTTCTGTAGTTGAAACAAGTGAAAAGCCGAGAAGAATTTGTACGACTGATTCGTCCTCATTAAAAGACACCAGCAACGTGCATCTCACCGATGTTCTACGAGGATTCGAACGCACAGCCTTCTGACCAGGTAACGAGTGGCCAACCAGCAGTATGATCAACTAGCACATGGACGGGTTATAGGGTCACTCTTCCGTCACCCACGGAATTTATATCACGTGGTTCCGCGATTTGGTTCATAATTGACTGCGTTTCTGAAGGAAGAATCCTCGAAAGTTACACATAGTTTGTTGATAATGCTTCGTTGACTGAAAGGTAGTGAGTTTGCCTTGTGTGATCATTAGAAAAATAAGCAAAACTGTCACACGAAACCGGTGAAAATGATCTGATCATACGTATGACTCTATGAGAATGGAACTGTTGTCTGCGAGCACTGACGAATTAACGTGCGGTGTAAATTCATCTTGCATCTCATTCGGAGAAAAGACGAAATTCCAATGAACAGCTTATTTTAAATGTTGATTGGATTTGCAACTTACACCTGTAAAACTTGGCGATCCTTTGAGAATTGGATAAAGGAACGGCGAAGAAATTTGAATAGAAATTTAAAGGATATATGAAACTTTTGAATGTATGTTCGCTCAAGAAATATTGCCGGTAAAGACCTATTCCTCGTCCAGCCGTGTGAGGACATCGATAAAGCTATAGGTTCTAGATACATTGGCTTCACACGGTACATACTAAGGTCAGCAGATTTATGTTATTCAGCAAGATAGGCAAGCTTACAAATCTTTTTCGTCAACGAGAAAAACGTTTTTCCCTGCCGTTCTTCGGTATTGTCCTGATGGAATTACATCGTGCCATACTCTGCTGGAAAACGGGGACAGCAACGCCAAAATACACTTTCTCGCAGCGAAAAAATAGTTTTGGTCTCACTTAGATTGCAAATTCATATCAAACTCGATTTTGACCACCAGAGAAGAATTTTTAAGAAACCAAGTGCCACAGTGTCAAAGACACATTTCTATCTCTGAGTCAACGTACGGTTCAAAAATCTGTCCTCCAGAATCATTTTAGCCCATATTTTTAGGATTCAGCTAAAATCGTTGTGATTTTTTAGTGCTCAGATTATTAAGTAGGGTTCTTCTTGAGGGGCAGAGATTACCGATGGAGGATTACACACCAAATATAGTGAAAACTAGACTTCTGCTTAACACCAAAAAACAATAATTTAGGCGTAGTACACTACGCATAAGGTGACCGAAAACTATTCGAGAGCCCACGACCGGTCTCGTCCTTCTTGGGGCTCATCAGGTAGAAGTAGTCCCCGAGTTTCCGTCAACGTCATGCTCTTTTTGAACCCAAATTACACGAAATCAGCAAAACACACTCATTTGCAAACAAATTTGTTTATCCGGGAGACTCACCCAGAACCCAGCTGTTGTTCCGGGTGAGTCCCCGTCAAAAACAGACTAGTATGCATATGACTGTATACTACAAAGAACTTAGTTTCTATGTTCAAAAAGGCTAAACTTAGATTATCCTCCGTGGGTCTACAGTTAGATGGTGCTAAGTTACTCAACGTGCCCAAGTCACTGCAGGTCCAAAAGAAGGTGCTGCGACCCATAACTTTGCAGAAAGTGATTGCAAACATGCGAATATGACGTTTCCGGTCTCGAAGGAAACCAACTCCTCGAATAAAAATCCGCTTTGGTTCTGAAGTTTCTACTGAATATTTGTTCCTTACGTTTTGTAATAATAATAATAATAGTAATAATAATAGTAATAAGTCAAAAGGCTTCATATTTGTTGCTGCCACTCATCACTTTTTTGTCGGAAGCTGTTTGTTACCGCGCTGGACCAGAAGCGTCTACCGTTTGATGTCGATCGAACCTACCACACACTTGTTCTTCAAAATTTATTTGGAAATAATTGATTGCCAATCTTTATTTTTGAATTCCCAGGGCAGAATTCAGGTCTGGAAAAATAACCATAGATACTTCGAGTGGTGTTCACAAAATTGTTCTTAGGGGCAAACACTTTGCCCCTCAGTTTATTGGTGGAACCAAAAAGATACATACTCGTCGTTTGAGGATAAGTTAAGCAAAATAAAACCAAAGTGCTTCTTTTCATCTAGAAAGACAAGCAGAAGTTGCTGAATAAAATACCGCCATTCACTGTTTAAACAAACATTACTGTTTTGAGGATTTCGTCATCAGGTCAGTACACATCTAGCGGTTGAAAATGGGCGAATAATGAAATAAACAGCTAAGATTAGTTACTAAATTAAAAAAACGTGAAAACACGAAGGATTGGCTATAGATGCACCACACGTAGTGTCTCACTGTAAGGCGGTTTTCAGGGTCATTGAGCGTCTAGGTCGATCCACTCCTTTCACAAGACCAAGGTAAACTCGATGCTGTTAAGTATTCTTTTTGAGAACATGGTGCCGAATTTTAAAAACAAATTTTGCTTGCTTCGGCTGTGGTCAGCCCACGCACTCTTGGTCTAAAGCCAACCACTTGCTCAATTTAAACATCGGAGACAAGTGGCCAGTCCTAACCCAGAATATGGTTAGAAACTCTTTTGCTTTATGTTGTCCAGCGAGGTTTGTTGGGCACACACATCTCCACTTAGTAAGAGAATATGTAAGCATCTTTTTTGTCAGAACATCACTAGATTCTACGGTTAAGACAAAAGCACAGTTGATCAATAATTGTAATGTGATCGGTCGGTAGGAGATCTTTCGTATGATTCACCGAGCACCCAATAAACTGCCAGCTTAAAGGGGAAAGCCGTTCGCTGCGGCCCTTCGGCTACACACCTTAAAAGAACTGACCGGGCATCAACTGGTGGCACGACACTCCGTCCAGGTTTGGTAAAGGCCGCTCCAATGACTTCTCCAGGCTAGCGAAGAACACGATCTGGTTGCATCCAGGTCCTATCCTGGTTGTCTTGAACCTCCGCCGTGTCAAACTCCGCTGCAAAAGCTTCCTTCGCGCGGCCCAGTTATCCTTTCGAGGGGCCCTCCTAGACGCCTTCGTAGGGCCTCTGAGGAATGTTTTCAGTACCGCCAACTTACCCCGGTCTGTCTCCAGTCCAACAGCCTCCGAAACCTCTTCTGAGTCCTCCGCATATCCCCATCGTCAAAAGGCTGTGGCCACGGGAGTTTCATCCATGTCCTGGTTACGGCAACAAATGTAAGGAGGAAAGCCCTTCGCCGTGAAGTAGTTTACAGTCAAACAAACTAAACGGTTACAAATCATTGGACAGGAAAATAAATATTTCACATTCACCTTATTTTATAAAAACCGAATATCCTCACGCGTCGTCTTGAACTTTCATGGATATTCATTGATTATCACGCAGTTGTAAACGAACCCTGCAAAGCTGTTCCACAAGTTCCGTAATAAACTCCATGGGGTGCACCTTCCACTGGACGCGAGGCGTAGTTACGAAAAAAACACATACTACTAGCATGCCTCGTCAATAGTATCCGCTGCTAGACTAGTATCGCTACAGTGCCGAAGCAGTACGTAGGTGCATTGTAGAACATTTCTTATCTCCACACTGAGTCACCAGTATCGGTTCAATGAATAGCTCTGGGACGCTGAACCACACTGTGGTTTCAACTTTGTCGCCAGAACGTCATTCTGGGTGAGCTAAGAGTTCAGCAACTTTAGATAGGGTTAACCACCCTGGTTACTTTCGATAATGTATAATACGAAACATCTGGCCCCTCCGCACCAGTTCTGACCAGTACACATGTGGTGCTGACGTGTGAGGAATGTTACAAGTGCTGCAAATCGAAGCCTAGGTTGATAGCTCACCGTCGAGTTCACGTCTATGGAACTGTTGGTACGAACATCGTCATCCAATTGGCTTACGCTGATTGTTCCCGTCTTTTTCGAGGAAAATTTTCTTGAGTCAACACCGCTGGCACGCGCACTCCATCCAGCGTAATGCAGATAAGCTTCATCGTTTGAAAAATTCCGGTATCCGATGGTCCCAATGAGAGTCACAGTAACTCTTGCCCCTTGATAACAATTTATATCCGCCTTGTGACACGCAAACCGCGCTTTTCGCGGGATTGAAGTAGTATTTTTTGGCTGATCTGCTGTCAGCACCAAAACCAGGTTGTTGGTGCTTAAATGGCAAGCACAACATTGATCTAATCATCAGAAGCTGATGACTATAGCGCTTGGTTCAAGCAAACCGTGGATTGCGCCGTATCACTCTTGGAATCCCATGTTGACAGTTCGCTTTCTAGTGTTAAACTGGCATTTGCCCGAGGGTTGCAGTCTGGCATCATGACATCGGAGCAAGTCCTGTCGCTTCTGGAACTCCACGCCTCCAGGATATTTCCACACACCTGGAAAACTGTATCCCGACGCCGTCGCCAGTTAGCCCATCGGATGCCGGTCAACCAAAAGCAGATCCGTCGAGCCAACTACGCGGCCATCCAGACCCTTTACCACCAAAGACGGAAAGGTGCAGCGTCTGCTGTGCTCGATGGGTCATGGAAAGAGCTATACAAGGGTAACTGCGACCTACCTCTAGACGCCGAGCAGTATTGGAAACAGGTGCTCTCAGCCCCAAAACACGTGGATAACCGGCCACATCGCGTAGTAGTACCATCCGACTGGAGCTTGACGGAGCTCATTACAGGAGAAGAAGTCGGCCGTACGATCCGTTTACTGGGCACCTCGTCCCCAGGCCTGAACAAGCTCACGCCCAGGATGCTCCGCTGGTTCAATGCTAACATACTCGCTGAGTGTTTCAACTTGCTCTTATTATCTGGGGGTTGTCCCCTACATCTGTGTTGTGCCCGTATAACCCTAGATCCGAGGGTCCCAAATCCGACTACACCGGATCAACTGAGACCGATCTCCGTGTCATCCATTCTTGTCTGATGTTTTCATAAGGCGCTTCCTGATCGCTGGATTCGTAGATTGCAACTGCCATCACTCCCGTTTGCATTTCTACATCAGGCGGCTCTTTGAAAGCTACATTGCTGTTACATGCTCTGCTTAGTCACTCTTCAGCTACTGCTTCTAACATCAGCTTGACGTTTGTTGATATCAAGAAAGCGTTTGATCCGGTTTCGCATGACACAATCGTCGGATCTGCCGAGACGTTTGGGGCACCGTCACACCTTGTTTGATACATCACACGGTCCTATGAGAATGCTGTAGCGGTCTTCTTCATTTTCGAGTTTCACTGCCACAGAAGGGTGAGGCAAGAAGATCCCCATTATTGTTCATCATGGCAACGGATGAGGTTCTTGGATTGTCGATGCCGCAACTAAGATACCAGTTCCATGACACCTTAGTAGCCTTCGCTGACGACTGGGTCGTGTGTGCAGAATGTCAGGCTTGCCTAAAAGAGAAGCTTGAAGCTGCTGCGGTTGAGTTGGGAAAAGCTGGTATGAAGATAAACGAGGGTGGCATATTTGCTTGTGCTCGGTCAAGTATACCGAAACATGCTGAAAAGTTTGGATTTTGTATCCCACATCCGAGTTCAACCCTCCTGATGCATCAAAGGACGCATATGGAAAAGCGTTGACGGCCACGGTTTACGGGATTTGGTTGCTTCTCTTCTTTCAAATCGATGGTTTGTATTTCCAGAAAGAGTGTTTCCTCGAATATTTATCCGCGATATCCAGCTCTGATGCAAACAGCTTAGGACCACAGTTAGGAGTACCCGGCGTGATCATAGTGTCCAGACGATTTTCTGTCGTGAAAACTAGCCAACCGGAGCATATTTCGCAGTCCTGATGGATTGCACATGATGCTACACGTGCTCATCATAATAGGGTTGCAAAGGAGCTCGCAAAACGTCTCCGTCGCCCAAGATACACCGTTTTTTGAAGAGGTCAGAGCACCTCCGTCGTCGTCTTTCATCAAACCCCATCAAATCGCTGTTCGGGAGCATCGAGCAACTGCTATGGACGTAAACATAGTCTCGTATGGGCACGAAGTGAATGTGTGGAACAAGAAAAAGCAGAAATTTGGTGCTGATGAATGTTCCCTCGCCATAATCTCAACCCTACGTTCAATAATTTGTGATGTTGACTTTATAGCCCACTAGCTGATAATCATTTCATACCGAGGGATCTGCTTTCCTCAAACGGCCAAGGCTGTTATCGGACCGGGACTTCCTAAGGTCACAGTAGCGAATTGAGTTTGCTTGCTATTGTGGGCTCTGTGTGCACTTACGAGACGTTTATGTGTGTATGGAGTTGGGTGTATATTCTTGCTTTTGATTCTCACACCAGACCCAGTGTGACGGATGTGCGATTCCTACCTGTGCTAGCGCATTCCATAATTTTGTTTGGTACTCATGAAACGATTCGTGTCAGATGGAGCATTCACTAACTAAAAGCGTCATCGTTTTCTCTGCCAAACATCAAACACGTGTTTACAAGTCTGTTTCGGTCCAAGTAAAATTAATGAATGTCTAATATCCAAATTCGGATAATCCCTTAGAATTAGGCAAGGGACCAACTGAGCAGGCCTAATGGTTTTCAACAAAAAGCCTGCAGAAACCTCGAAAGACGGATAGCGGAATCCACTGAAAATGGCCTTTTTAAATGCAATAGGGACCCTTTGTTTTCCTGTTCCTGCGTATGCCACAGAATGCCATTTCGCATTACAATTAAATGAAAACTCGCCGTGAGATTAAGTCAGTCAGTACAGTTTAAAAATAGAGTAAATAGACTTCACAGAATTGCAGAAATTTAGAAAGACTTATGAGAAGCCAGCAAAATGGAAGACTGGTAAAAGTGATGAGAACGAATTGTTAGAATCTGAGTGTGACCAGGTGTTATAGGTAAAATCATGTAACAAAAGTAGACACCTTTCAATTATGGGTCGTAATTCAGGCATTACTAATGTTCCATGGAAACGAAGCAAATTTATTTTGTTTTCGAAAGCATAAGACAATGGTCTTTATTGACTCAAAATCAGAAGGTTTTCCGTGGGAAAAAGCAATAAAAATGACCTCACTAAGTTTTCGGTTCGGTTATTCGTTCGGTTTCGTTGTTCATCCTTCTAGTGCACTGCAAAAGCTAGTGCAAAAAATACAAATTAAGTTCAGTCTTACTATTTAGCCTTCTCATCTTCGCGTGATGAAATGTTGGACGTGTGTAGAGTTGATATGATTATCCAGACTCGTTGCTCGCCATTTCATCAGTTTTCCCGCTATCAGTAAACTTGAACGAGAAACAAATGATGGACTTCATGACGTTCGTTAATCAATATTAAACAAAATATTTACTAAAGAATACGCATTCAGTTTGGTGAACAACAGTGAAACTAACTGACAGAAACGCGTACTCATGGCAAGAGATTTGACGCTTAGTTCAAAATTTGGTTTGTCAGTTGGACAACCCATTTCCTTAAAATTGTCATTATTTGTCAGTGCAAATCTAGTGGACGCAAATGGTATGACCCTCTGAAGCTCAAGGAGCTTCGAACGTCTTGTTAAAAACGTGTGTTACTAAATCCTGATGGACCTTGTACTTATATACATATGCACGTATATGAATGCGTGTGTGTATCTTGACGCAGGCACTGAACGTCACCTATGTTACTGCCTTGTAAACTCCTGACAAGTGCCAAACAACCACACGTGTTTTGCGATTTGCAAAAGGCAAAGGTATGTCCTCTCCCGTACATGTCTCAAGGGAAACATGGCCACAAACTTGCAAGATGGAACCAACGACTATGAAGGAGTCAAGTTAAACTTGTGCACGCAAGTCAGTTTAAAACCTCACTGACAATAAGCGGATAAATTCTGAAGGATGTGCTTTTCGTGGAAAACCTCACTGATAATAAGTGGATAAATTCTGAAGGATGTGCTTTTCGTGCCTAATCATTTCGGTAAAAATATTTCTCGCAACCAAAACCAAAACCTAGATGGGTTTATGTTTATGGATTAAGTGGGCCTGGAAAGCGATGAACCCTATAAACAAAAAGCTGCAACTAGCAATCCTAAAAGTGCAAAATAAACTTTAAACGCTTTAAATTAAAAAAACAGACTTCCAAAGTTGGGGCCTGATGCTTTTCTGAAACTGGCCCGTCAAAACCTAATTTTTCCAGCCTACTAGTTCGTTTGGTCAGACAGCATGATCAGGGTGTCTGCTGGTAGGTGCTTCCTACTATAATGTGAAACAATGGATCGGTATGTGTATCCGGCATAGAGACACCCAACGTTTGTTTTTGCAACAGTGAGGAATCTATTTCCAACCTGCATTCCACCTTAGACCAACCAAAGAGGGAGTCAAGAGTTAGGGCGAATACGTTAAAAGGCGCGGCCCCGTGAATTCAAACAAACACTGTTCATGAAAACATGTAGAAATAAAAGTTAGAGTATACAGTTTAGGAGTTTCCTCCAACACTGCGTCATAAATTTGCTGAAGGGAAAAAAGGTTGCAGATGGTAATTTTTATAGATTAATAACTCATTGCTGTAATATTTCATAAAGTTGCTGCCAGCAAATCGATTAATCACTAGAAGCTGTTGAAAGACATGACGGACACACAAGTCTTTGAACTTGACTGTTGTGATTTAAAGACCCCTCAATTCGGTTCATGCCTCACTCTTTTTTGTCTTTGGATTTTAATATCTGCACTTTAAATCACTCATACACGAATGGTCGGTCTCGAACTATTTTTTATAGGTTTCTATTTCCGTAACCCTGAAAGCAAACTAAATCGGTAGTTTTTCAGTGCGCATTCCGGCCTCATTTAACTCTGGAAACTCTCCACATTTTCCAAAATCCCTCTTACATCAAACTATCCTGCAAGCTATCGAATTCAGTAACAAATGTGACGGCAAGGAAACCATAGGCAACCTGTGTGCTGCATACTATCCGAAAGAATATCAATACGAGGTACCGCATGAGTCTCCAGTTCCAGATGTTTCAACGTGCCCATGAGCTACAAAGTTGGAAAAACCAACCAAGTTAGTGGTCAAGTGCGAGATTATCTCAGCTTTCGGGAACTATTATTAATACGACGAAACCAGTTGTGAGCTACTTGTGAATTTTCAGCAGTCACCAGTACTACTTACTTCATAGAAGCCGCTGTCTGAAAGAACTCAATTGCTAAATTCAATGAGCCGGAAGCTAATCACACCACAACTACTAAGGTAACACAAAGTAGTACAGCCATACAGTAAAATTACTACTGTTTCACTAAAACGTGGGTTCGTATTCGGTTATGTGACTTTCCGTGAGGAGCTTCTATAGCCCGCGCGGTGCATCTCTTTAATGGTGACTAGGCTGTGCCAGCAAGAACACCTGCGCATACCAAGCCTCATTCTGGAAGCTCACGTGACTCTATGACGTCTTGCAGCGCGGCTGAGGGCTGTGTGAATAGTCGGTTAAGCCAGCGTCCTGTAAGTGAATTCAGACTGTACCGGAAAGCAACAAAACTGGTTCATCCTTACTGTCAACCACCAGCATGGGGTTTCGAACCCACGTTCTCCTATGAGTCAATTACAATGCTGATCAACCGCTTGTCGTCATGCGGTTCAGTGTTTAAACTACCCAAATTGAAGTTGCGCATTCTAAACTCCTTAGTGTTTGTGATATTTGGCTTACTGACGAATTCCAGTAAGAATGAAAAGCTGAAGATTGCTTCTATGGTTTTGAGCATAGACTGGCTTAGCTCAACCGATGACAACTCAGTTGAAAGTGACCAACTCACTTGACACTACCACCAAGTAAGGATGTGATTTTCAGGTAGACAGAAGACAGATGAGGTTTTAATGAAAACTTTCCCTGAAAAGTATAGTATACCAGTTTCATCCTCGTTGTAGATCATTAGTAAATTCGCTGTTACCAAATATTCCTGGATATTCGTGGGTGCCTATTGTGGAGTATTCCAAACAAGAGCAGAAGATGTGTTCTGTTTTCCCAGCAAAGTTATTTCGCTTAAAGTGTCGAGTCCCAACTAAAGCCTCAAATGCTTGTTTCTACCTACAAAGCACAAGTAATTTGCATAGGAGGCGAAAAATGCCGGAAACTGAATTTGTATTTCGCTCAAGCAGTCAGCCAACATGAAGTAAAACAGTGTGTAATATTCTACTGAAATATGGTTGGAGCTACGTTACATGTGCCCCATCCATTGGCAGTTGAATGCTTAAATATTAATGGCATAATTTCGGCCACTAACCAGAGAAAGGTTGCAGGTTTCAATAACCTAGTGGATTAGTGAAATGCGCACTGCGGATGATTCCAACATGGCTGAAACAGCAGAATACTTTTCCTTGGTATTTTGGCACTTGTTTACAACACTGAAATCGTGGAAAACTAAGAAACTGTGACTTCCTAATGAAGGTCAATGATGTGCTGGAAAATGTCAGAATATTTGAGGCTATAGAGAGCTTTATTATGAAGGAATTCCGTTGCGGGTAAAAGTTTCTGGATTACATCGTCAAAATATGTAGACTTTATGGCACGGAAAACTTTCTTGGCAAAGTGAAAAGATGAACGATGAGTAAAAAGAAGAGGACTTCAAAGCTCCACTCAATGGATGACATTTTTCCTGATTTGATTTCGGCGGCATAAAGAATACCAAAAATTTCGGAGGCTTCAAGTAACCGCAGTTCAGTAAGCGTCATGGAATGAAGATATCACCGACGGAGGAACGTGCGTCGCTTTCAAAATTACTCGTCGAGGAAGTTGGAAATATCCATTTAGTTAGTTCTTAGTTCACGCACAGAATACCTCCAGCTTGAAACGTTATTGCTCATTGGGTTTGATCGGAACAAATCTACTGTGTAAGGAGCTGTGGTTTGACAGTTAAACAAGGCTGGACAGCGTATTGGCACTGCTTGATATTCAGAAAAACAAGAAACAATTTTGATGGGGACGACAATTTGGAAGGATGAAGACATTAGTCCAACGACATACCTAGGAACCATGCGTACTTGCACATAATTCAGAGAGCTATGACTCGATCCGGAGAAGCTACCCTGGAAGTGTTCATTTTGTAGGTTACTTAGGGCAGCTTCTGACTAGTACCTCTCTCCAGGAAGAAAATACATTTTTGTCGGTCCGTCCAGGCCTTTTTCTCTGGTATCCTAGGTATAAAGTTACCTACATACTTCATAAAAAATCCTGAAATTCATGCCTGAAAGGCAGTTACCTCTCAGGCTACATATTTTCAACTGATTGGGTTCGAAATATTCCGATGAATCGTTTTTTACCGGGTTTGGAAGCTATGGTCATAATCTACGGAAATATATTTCATGACAATAAGAACGATGGTGCGCTAAATTGCAGAACACGCCAACTTTTCTCTCTTAATTTGTCCAAAGGTTAATGGACTAAGTATTCTCAGTTTTCAGTCTGCATTACTTGTGGAATGACATGTCTCTGTAGATGAGGCAGAACAGCAGACAAGAAAATGACTCCTGAGCAGTCATGCGAAACACCCAAACACACTGGTTGTGTGAAGCGAAGACCTTTTGTTCCAGAACTGTCTGCAAGTGAAGAGATAATGCAGGCAAGTGATAATGCAGATCACATCCGATAATGTTTGAAGCACTGGTGCGTTTTTTGTGTTTGGTCTGGTATGTTGCTGTACGTCTCATAATTTTTCATGCGTGTACAACATTAGTGACATCTGTGATGTTGTTCTCTCAGACAGTAACTAAACCTTGAGATACCGGATACCAAAGCGATTGGGTAAGAATATTATGTTACATCCTGAATAATTGGTTACGAGACAGCCATAACACAAAAAAACGACAATTTTCTACTACATTTTCGATGATTCAATGTATATGCCATGTTATACGTACCATTCTGAATATCGTATATCAGATGGAGTTCCCCGTCGGCAGTTGTTCCTCAGACTTTCATTGATTTCCTGCAAACAGAAATAAACTCATCACATTTACAAATAGTGTTCAACCCGTTGCCTTTTAACGGAATTCATAACAGTCTAGTATGTTTGCACTAACTGATTTGGACTGTTGGAAGGCTGAGGAATAGGCTATACACTAGTCATACCCGGTGAGATTCAAGACATGCGAAGTCAATGGCGCGCCCCTAAAGAGTAGTCAAAAACCTTGTGAGTGGTGCTGGTTAAAATAAAACAACTAAATAAAGAGGGCGTTTGAATCAGAAAAGTGAGCTATTGTTAGAAGCGAGGCTGGTTTCAAGAAACCTTTGGGTTTTATAGACAACCTGAAGTCTGGAGATAGTTGGGGTGTATTATGTAAACACATATTATATTTTGTGACCTACCTAACAACCACAAATTGTCTTTTATTTATATGTGTATTCTGATGAAATTACTTCCGCACTCTGAAATGCAGAATCCAAAAAGGGGCTTTCTCTTATTGGGATGTTAGGTGGACATTGAAAGACAGACAGCCGACAGGACATTAATTTGCACAATATGAAGACGATGTGGCAACTCATGCCAAGACAGGCTTTAGGCCATGTACAGCAATAAATTACCGAATATCTAAACGGCCTTCTTTAAAATGGGTGTTTGTCGGAACATTTCCTCAAAGCGCTGGGTAGACAGAAACGTACACAGGCAACTACATAAAAGTTTCTGATCGACAGCCTAGAACTGCTTATTGTGAGGTTATATTTGAAGTAATTTTATGTACACCTAATATGTTCCAACAGTTAAAATGGAATGCTAGATTTTCTTAACGAAGCATACTAATTATAAGATTCCTGAAATCCTTTGTGAAGCGCGCAACGGGCTTTTTTTCTCAGGGTTCCTAGGCAAGCACGGCCTCTCTGTTTTCGTTAAATGCATGTTCACGTTGAACCAAAATTGTATACAGTCGGCGAAATATTTACACCGGCTTGTTAATTTGGCTTTACCGGGAGACCAAACTTAATCCTGCAGATTATCACATCTATGGCATTCTTGGACGATGTGACACGACGGCTTGTAAAGTTGCTGAAGACTTCGATAAGCCACAGCCAATTTCCTCCTCATTATGTCTCATCAAATTGGCGCAGCCTCCACGTTTTGTCCATGTTCTACCTGAACCAAGAGATTCAGCTCTGTTTAGCGGAGTCGCCCGTCGAAAAAAATGCTTCTTCCTGTGGACGAAGTTTGCGGATCACGTATAAGGCTAAGGCGGGCTAATTTTCATACCAAGCACATGACAGTGGGATGATTGTTTTTTAACCTGCCGAAAGGACAGTAGTTAAGTCCAGCAGCTGACATTTTGGGAAGGTCAACCAAAAGCGGTCCAACGTTTGGACAGTTAATTTAAGCTCTTTGGGTATGCTTAATGTCAACAATCGACATTAGGTCAGTAAGTTTCTGCATTTTCGAAGGCGGTGATCAGATCATTTTTAGCACAGGCTAGGTGATTCGGGGTCTGTGGTCTGGCGCGGAACACAAAACTCATCTCGCTGAAGCCTTTCAGGAATTAAAATAACACTTGTACAGCACATTAAAGCTGCGATAAATGAAACCGTTAACACCGTAGGTACAGGCTACTGATTTTTCTGATATCCCGCCTAAGAGTTGTAGGAGCTAGTACTCGTGCATCAATGCCAGCCGAAAACTCTGTATCAATGAACAAAGCCATAAGAACTTCACTCACTCACAGAAAAGTTTTCAGGCAGTAAAATAAAGCAGGCAGACGAGTAGTTCTCTTGTTAAGTTGTTAACTCACTTTGTTACAATTTTGAGATTAACGTTGTGTACAAACAAAATTCAAGCGAATCACTCATCTTTCTTGCCGTCGAATCCAATGAAAAATCGGCGTAAAAATAGGTGGCTAGTTTTTAATGATCAATTTGATGATCGAATGAGAAAAACCGATCGTTTAAATTCGCGAAGTTTTCCTACAGGATCGGATATATGGAGCGGAAATTCGACAGCAAGCTGTCGTCAGATTGTGATCGAATAACTTCTTTTCATAGAAACTGTTTTGGCAGCAGCACAGATTAGTTCCTCATTCATAATTTTAGCGGTAAGAGTTTTGCCAATTAGAATAAGTCAAGGCTTGTGGGTAAGCCCTTCAAAGAGGACGACAAAATGTAGCACCAGCAGGCTTCCTTTGAAAAATAATGTGAACAGAAACCGACAAGTAATACAAGCAGGCTAATTACAGTGTCAGAACTCCCTTGACTACAGAGCTCATAGAGGGATATCCACTCAAAAGTGTTCAGGTCGGAAAGACTAGCACAGGATCCGATACTGTATAGCTAAAGTAGCTAAAGTATACAAATTTGGGGAAGAACGTTTGCACTTCTTATATAGCATTGCTAAACTAGTAGATGCTGAGTGATCTATTGGTCATGGGGACGCAATTTCTAAAATAATGTCTTTTGAACTTTCAATAAAATGGGGGCTGCTATTTTAGTGAGTGATGGAACCGTCTGCAGGCTAATGAGCTCAGTGTGGTTTAATTATGCCAGTGTAGACATTATCGACCATGCCTGCCAGTGGAAAAGTCTTGAATCTATTCGGGCATTTGTTTCTCAGCATCTCTTTAACTCAAAGGTGTGAGTCACACACTCTTTTCTACTTCATGTTTTAATCGTTCGATGATCATACGTTAATCGGAATAATCTTGAGATATACAGCTGGAGATTTTTCTACAAACAGAGGACGCTCTAGCTGTAAACAATAAACATCTCAACAGGCACGATAATTTGTTCTTTCCCTTGGACATCATTATGTTGATATGCAAAACGAAAACAGAGCAAGAACTAGGGAAAAGCTGCTTAGGTCCCCTCACATCCCAGCAGTATTTGATGAAACCGAAAAGCATCCACACAAGAGTTTAGGCTAGCTAATGATGAAATATTCTCATGCTTTGCTGATCGTAGCATTGAAAGGTACTGAAAAAAGTTGGGCAATCAAAAAACATTTTTTTGGAGTCAGGTAAAGTTTTGACTGAAAGAAATTGGTCACGCTAGCGTCGAGGAATGCTCTTTAAATGGTCCACATTTTACGCAAAAGCAGCTATTTTGCTTAAACAACACTTGAATATTAGAAGTTACTTATACAACAAGTCCCATGCTTACGACGTAAGTTGTATGGGTGTCTACGTCAACGTTTTCTCAAGCCGCTTGTCATTGATCGTTGAACTTCGTCGGCCAGGGTACTGTTAGGTAGTTTTGCCAATCATTTTTGTGTTATTCGATTTTGAGCAGTGAAAACAGATTGGTGACCCTTGTATATCAGGTCTTTTCCCAGGTACTATCTTGGGAGCGTGCATTCTGATATGTTTCAAATGCATGGGCGAAAGGCCAATGTGATTATGCTCAAGGAAACTAGATCAGCCAAATGAAAGAAGAGGGAATTCTAAGGAGATCCAGTGCTGCAAAATCTGTAAAAAGGAGCCAGAAATTAAAAAGGTTGTTGATCATGAAAGACAACAATCTTTCGAGCTATTGTGCAGATTGTGTGTCCGGGTATAACGAGGGGTTTCCGGCAATTTCGAACTGTACAACTGTCTCATCCGCATTGAAAGCACCAACCGGGTGAACTTAATATATTCCCTGTGAGATTCGGCCTCATAATCTCCCTGCTACTGAGTGAAGGCCAAACTGTTTGGTCACAAGCGTCTGATCAACTGTGTGACAAGCTTGTACCCAGACGAAGGTTAGTGAATTCAGTTGCAGAATTAGCATCACGTGGTCAAGTGAATGGCATTTTGAGTGAGAACATCTCAGATGCACGTTCCACTTTTCGTGCTTAGATGCAGCGCAGAGGAAGGATTAATTTGCGGACGCATGAATCTTCCGTATGAGAAGAAATACTCGAGGAGCCAGTCAACACGTGACCAAGTAATGTGAATTCCGTGAGTTAGGATTAATGGCGGTATACCCAGTCTAAAGGCGAGTTGGTCACACTGGCGATCAGTTGATTGTGGCCGAGCGGTTCAGTCTTTAACTTTCAGCCGGGAGGTTACGAGTTCGTATGTCATATGAGGTTTGTGACATAACGACTCTCAATATTCTTCATTGATGTCTGACTCTGGGTTGTGGTCTCGTTTCCTTGCCTTCAATTTGTTTGCTGAATACGTTCAGTTCGATAATTTTGCTCCTCGGTTGTGACGATTCCGTTTACTTCTTGTTTGTCATCTGGCTTTCCTCCACTTGATAGGTTGACTGGACAACATCCTATAATTAGTAATATTTGCTTGATCCGGTCGTTCTGTTAGACATTGTTACGTTGTTGACCCCCTTTATGTTTGCGCAAGCAGAAGACGACAAAATTCACGAAGTCAGGGAAGGTAATAAGTTTATTTGGGGTAACGCCTAAACATTGCTCTCATCGGAGTTTGCCAAGGCCGCACGCAGAAATCAGTCAATAAACATATCAGTAACTGAGCCAAAAAAATGTACAAATGCTGAACCTCCAATCAAGTGGAAGAACAAGCAACACAAAAACCACAAAAGGACCAGTCAGACCAGGGAAATAATAAAGGAAAGTAGGTGGTTATTTGAGCAACCAACCGAGTCAACGTAAACTAGACAACGTAAAAGAAGGGTACTAGTCACACCGAATAATAGAACTTTCTAATTGATGGTATTCAAATACATATGAGACCACGCAACAACTCAGATTATAATTCGGCCAACCAAATTACGTGAAAACCACCACGCGAGTAAGAAATCATCTTGGGATGAATGGATACTTTTTAGAAATTATATAAACAAAACAAGAGATGAGCTTATCCACACAAACCCGCACTGACAGTTCCGCCTCGGGGGACAACGAATTGGTCGTTGTTATGTTCGCCGAGCCGAGCTGGGCAGTTTTTTCGCGCACTTTTCATCACTAGTCAACATGTCATCATCAATAAGTTTTTAGGGAGCATAGTGGCGTGTAACAATGAGTCGTTGGTTCACACCCGGTTTGCAATTCAGCTGCGAAGCTAGGTCACTACTTAACAGTGGCTCTTGGCATTGATGGACTTCAAGTAGGAGAAATTCTCGTTTTTCTCCCTCCCTCAAATAAGTCAAGTTTGATTAACGACACTGGAAGAACAACCCATTGTCCTTCAGCTAGTGTGAATTCAAACACCATTCTCAGCAATGACAAAAGTGCAACATTCCTGCAGATGTGTAAAGCAGGTTACCTATCAGAAGCAGTTAAGGAGAGCTAGAGCAACCTTTTATGTGTACAGTTGTATGTGTGTACAGTCAAGCTAAGCGGACTTAACGCTAGGCATTGCAAAGGTGAGTTAAAATGGATCTTTATCTTATGTACAACAGACCTCAAGGTATACCGTTTTTATCAGCAACAGAACAGAGAGTAGTTAGGTCTTCCTGAACAAACGTTAACATTGAAATGGCTGAATATTTGTTTATAGCTCACAGTCAGCTTTGTCTCTCGTGAGGTTTAAGAAAAATGCGCATTTTTCGAGTTTCTGACAAAAATACGATCTACTCCGACACCGGATTGTGCGGAATTGTCGACATGTTGCAAACAGAAACGCAGGTAAATTTTAGCTATATCTTTCATAACGGTTTTCTGTTGCTCACGTCACCCGCTAACACCGAGTGGATTTGCGGCTGTTTTGTTTCTATATAATTTTGCCGACTAGATTTGACAGAATCTGTTACATAGATGAGCATTCTTGGTATGAAATGAATGGGTTTCCGAAATCCTGATGACTGCTAGTTACAAGATGCCAATGAAGAAACTAATTTGAGTTATGTTACCCGGGGTCACAAGATGCCAATGACGAAACTAATTTGAGTTATGTTACCCGGGGTAGCCGGAGTGGTTTTGAACTCCAGGCTGAGACTAGTAGAAATAATATTTTGAAAATGAATTGCATTGCAAGTGCGATTCAGGATTTAACGTGTGAAGCAAGGTACATCGTAGAGAGTTAAATGTTTTCAAAGGATGGTCTTCACAAGGCGCCACACGTCGGAAGCACTTGCAGTTGGTTAAAGCCATAATCCTTCACCATTGCGACATTCGAATTTGAGGTGAGCCATTAATATATGTTTTAGCACCAAACATGTTCATTACTACTCGAGAAATGTCCTCGATATCTGTAAATTACGTCTCAGTGTTCGGCTCGCTGACTAATTAACAACTGATTGACTCAGTATTCTTAAGTCCTAACCAAGATCCCTGCTATATTTTCCTCTTTAAATAGATTACTCATATTGAGGGGGAGACACGGCACTTGGACACCATGCACGACATTTCCAGGGGTTTCACTTACATTTTACAGTTTATTTCACACGTTCTCAGCTGTTTACGGTTCCCTTTAGTTGATCAGAATAAGCTGAACAAACAACAGTGCATTGATACTCAGCTGGACTATTCTTTAATTTGTAGTTAGCAACCATACCCTATCGCCTCTACTGTTACAAGGCCGGTAGTGTCAGTTGTGGTATAATTTTAAAATCGCACTTGACGCCGAAATCAATAATAGTTAGGGACGTAAACAACGTAAGTCTGAGTCAGAACAAAAAAACATGTTGAAAGCTACATTAGAAAATGAAGCTACGGAAAAAGTGGGAAAGGAAAGCGGCAAGGGTGGCATGTTAACAAAATTGATTTAAAAAAAAGTTAGAATTAATTTTTATTATGTTTGCATACGAAAAATGTCAGCAACACAGTCCTTACTAAAAAATGTTGGCTGCATGTCTTCACATTCCGATACCGCTGCTTGCGCACGCAGAATGTCAGCACAAAAAAATTAGCAAAAGTGAGCTTGAACAACTTTCATGTATCATATTTTTTATATTTATACATAGTTAATGTATGATACGTGGGTTATAAATTCAGCGTCGGGTTCTGATCACAAATCACACGTGAAATGTCTAGAAATATTTTTCTTTGTAAACACCTTGTTAATTGTAATAATCGGTTACCGTGATACCACAAACAAATATGTTTCATAGGAATGGACAATGAGCATTGCGGTTTGCGTGATTCTACCGATTAACACATAATGTTACTGAGATAATATAAATAAATTGTTGTTGAGTACATCCTACCCGGTCATGAGCAAAGTGATGGTAAAACGGATTAGATAGTGGTAAGTTAAAGTAGAGAAAGCTTGATCGACTGTTAATTAGGAAAGAATATAGCTTTCACTGGCTCCGGTAACTTTATGCTATCATGTATTTTGTAGTCGATCGGGCCAAACTTCCGACGAGTACAGTTATTCGCATGCCAAGTTGGCTTCACCATGCGACTCGTCTGAAGTGCAGGTGATTTTCTAGTTTATGATATTCTTCTTTAACACAATGTGTTGCGCAAAAGCCGCCGCATGTTTCAGCTGATACGATGGTTGAGATATGGTAATGGATTGCACAGACGTAGTACACTACTCATAACCGAAATCTATTTGGCGAACCAAAACCAGTTTCGCTGTTGTTAAGGTTTATAATGCAGACACAGTCTCCGGGCTTATATGAACCTTAGGTTCTACATGAGTTCAAATTTCACAAAATTGTCGTCCGCTGCGTGTATTTCAACCCATCAAGATAGGCGAATTTACACGAACGTATACAAGAGAGATTAGTTGGGTTTAGGAATCCGAAAATCGAGCACTTGACTAATGTGCTCTCAGGTGAATGTACCCTCTACCGATGTTTTGTGAACGGCGATTACTCCGTCAAATGAAGACTCGGCAAATATCCGTTACATGAAATAATGCAGAGGCTAGGTTGGGGTGCCGCTCGAAGCGATCCACAGTTAGAGAGCTTCTCCGTCAGACTGGCATCTGTTTGTTTTGCACGAATTTCATGCCGGCGTCGAATCGGGGTGTTCGCCAAGGTGTGGTGCCATGGCACCACAACAACCCAACTGACGATCAAAGTTCAGTTCAGGTCAGTTTTTCAGTCAAAATGGCGCGCATCTAACTAAAGTGGTTTCAGCTGAAACAGATTTGTTCTCCAAGGATAAGGATAAATTCGCGTTGTGTAACCTATTCAGTCTATTCTTCCAGGTTGGGAACGCTTTTCACTAAGCTACTGTTGTCTATCTACCACATTTCCAGATCTACTTTCATAGAAATTTTAAGCAGAAAATTGGGGGAGGCAGTGAATGAAATAATACTCGTTTTGTGGTTCGTCCTCACAAACAGACACAGCGCTGGACTAGAGTTCCAGTTGCATCAGAGCACCAATGTGTATGCTTAACGATGCTGGAATCAAAGATCAGGACATGTGACATGCCATGCGAGCGTGCTGTCAATACACCACCAGTGCGAGTGACGGTTCACGCCTGAACAGTCGAAATCGTTCACGCTTGGGCGTTTCCGTTACTGCAACACAATAATCTACAACACGTGGAAAATATACCGAACTGAATGACGCAAAAGACATCCTTACTGAAACTTTGGGTTGTCTTGTATTTTCTTATCATACAAGTTAAACGTTTATACTATGCTTTCAGATGCTTAACAGATTAATAACCGGGATATCCAAAGTATTCTGGAGTGTTTTCGAGAAAAAATAAAATGAACTAGAATTCCAGTGGATACTTTTTCCACAATAATGATCTACTTTTTTACCTATTTACATTTACACAAAATGGGATCAGATTTGAATTGAATGCTTCGGTTGCGATGTTGAAATTTCCATTGGTTGTTTATCAGGTGGCCGTTAATCTGCTGGCCGAGCTTGGCAATTGACTTGCAAACCATACCAGCAGACGTCATCAGTCCGCAGTTGGTTGGGTGAGATTTTCATCGGTAGAAGATTTATTACTGCAATTTCTGGCAGATAAACAACATATGTCCGGAATCCAAGTTATGTTTGTTCATCCGCTGTGAAACGTCATCTGGCCCGAATCGAAATCTAAGAGGCAAGAGAAGAAAGTCCAAAACCCAATCTGTTATTTACTTGACACCATGTTGAAGCCATAATTAAATCGCAGACAAAAGTATTGAATGGAAAGTCAAAATATTTAATTTTCCGGTATACCCAATAGAGAGGGGCATAGGTTATGCAATGTAAACATAGGTTCTATCCATGCGGTTATCGGCATTAGTAAATAAAATGAAAATCATCAAGCGTTCCCACAGAGTTCCTAATAAGCAAGCTAAAACAGTATCTCAGGTAGGTGAAAATTTCAAAGTGAAGTTACTAATTTTATTTCACTATTTTTTTCGACCAGACTGATGAAATCCGCGCCCTTAATCCTCGCAAACCGTTTAGGGATCAGAAATTCAGAAAATGTCAAAGGCTCCCATCTTCAGGGCTTAAGGAAGCAAGCGAAATCAAGACAAAATCAGGCAATTTTCTGCGTTTTGTACGTCATTTACACAGTTTTAATAATGCTTGCCTTCGGACGCAACAACAGATGCCCGCGTTACGCGTGTGGTGTGCATTTGTACCAAACGTGACAGAGGAAACCCAAGTTTTCGGCAATATGATTGTATTGCCGTCTAGCAAATATTGAGAAATGTGCTTGCGTCGTCGTACAGAGGATTAGGTAGCCTAATATGATTTGGTTTCTGACGTGCACCTCAGCTTCTTTGTTTTCACTGGTGAAGAATAGGTTAACAGAAATCACCGAAAAAGTGATCCGAGAGTCTCAAAATAGTTACCAGCAGAAATTTTAAATGTGTATGTTGACAAGACTTGTTGAGTATGTCGTGCGGCCAAAACGCCGATCAAGACTCTCCATCGAACTATCTAGCATTGGTTATGGCGCTGAGTTATACAAATAAATCGAAAGACGCTTTTAAGGCAAATGAAATGACGATAATTGGAGACCACTGAATCCTTTGCTTGCAGTATTCCTATAGTAAGCGTGCGTCCATTCAAATTCATTTAGACAATTATGCGTGCAACTAACAAAGTTGTACTGCATTTCACAATATGAACTCTGGAAGTATGAATATATAACGAGCCCGTAAAAGAGCGGCTTGCTGAGTTTTCACACGTGGTGCACATGGTGCCTCACCAGAAAGAGATACTAAGCAAGAAGTCATGGGAAAGCATTATTCTGGTGAGAATGTTGGCAATGAAGTTGCAAAAAATTGGACGCTTTGTCGCGCTATCATATCTATAATTTGGAACCAAAAACTGAATGTACGAGTGCAAAAAATATGCAACGCGGACTAATACTGATACAAATTCATCTTAGAAAAACTATCTGATTCAAGGAAACTCCAGCACTTTGAGCTATCTTATCGAGCCCGCAGTGGCACAAGTACCGCAGTGACCAAATATAATTTGGAAATGCACACTGAAGGGCTCTCTAAAACAAATAAACGGTTGCACTTTGGTATTCTTTTAGTTCATTTTTGATTAACAGGATGCTGCCATCAGCAATGTTGTACTTTGAAGCTAATACGCAATTAAGCATCAATACACTGCTTCAACAGAAGAAACGATTGTTTTCAGGTATGTCATGCCAGTCCCATGGGATTCGAGCATGATTGCGACCTTTAGAGAGACATATCGATTGCTTGCTTTGACTTAGCACTAGCTTGTCTTCACCCGACCTAGACACATCTTTGAGTCTTAGTCATTAAACTCAAATTCACATAAGTGTAGCACGTCACCCCTATGCGCTTATGCAGTTTGTTGGGGTGGTTTTACCACTGACGGTATTCGATGGACCGAAGATGACCCAACTGAATGCTGTTAACGATATATATGGTTGTCGGCAATGTTGTGAAATATAGGTAACTCGGGTGCCCTGATTAATTGTTGGTAGGTGACCCACTCAACCCCGGACTGACGATGTCGCCTCGATTGCTGATGAAACGTTTGCAATCCAACTGCCAAGCTCGGCGAACAGACCAACAATCAAGCATATGGTTGTTTTCTGGTTCCAATACGCTGTTTTATCACTCAGGGTTGGTCTCATCAGAGGTAACTCGTTGGTAGAGCACGCGATTTCCTGTTGAAGTATTCAATAGTTGGACTGAATGAAATTCGTTGTACTTCTCTTCTGTGAATCATTGATCGAGTTGAACACCAGTTTTGTTGGGGTACCCTTTAGCTCAATCCGACTGGTCACTTCAATGACACTGAGTTTCATTCTGATCCACTACCATGAAGGCCTAAACATAGCACAGAGCCACTGAGTCCGACAAAGCGTACTGGAAGAAACCCGAGAAAGGCTGATGAGACTTCCGCAGAATTCGAGTTCAAATTAACAACCAATGCAGGTGGTGGCTTCACGTGGCTGCCCATGTGCAGCAACCGACAATGTCGTTTCCCATATCCTGGTACGTCACAGCCACACAGAATGAGGAAAACTGGTGAGAACGTGCTTTTTATAGTGCCACTTCGAGCACTCCAATAAGCTCTTTCACGTTAAGTTCTGAGAAATTCTGGAAGGAAAGGCTATAGACATGTTTACTCATGTGTTGAGATTTTAAGGACTGGATAACCCGTTTCGGAGCTGGAGGGCCGGTAATAGTGAAATTAGCATAAGTTTATTTATTTGGGAGAAGGAGTGACATATTTTCATAAAGAGTTAACAGGTTTGCTGAGGACTCTTCGAAAGCCCACGATCGGGGCTCTTCAGACAGACACTGTCCAAGAGATTCAGCTGTCCTAGAGATCCGGCTGTCTCTAGTGAAAATCAGATTGGTGTGAAAATGTCGAATTTCTTGCGGTTTGGGTTCGGGTGAGGTCCAAGAAGTGTGAAAATAACCATGGGCTGCTAAAACATGTTCAGAATTTTTGTAAGCCGCTTCTTTGTGAAAATAAAGTGCGATATTTCGAAGAGCTAACTGAATAAAACACGAGTCTGTCTTTGTGCAGCACATTGATTTGAAGGATATCATAAACGGAGTTCCGGAGAGTCCCTCACGGAAACGAAATTTGCGTGCAACTGAGTGCGTTTGTGGAATTGCTATTTTTGGGTGACATACAGAGAACTGAAAAAGAATAGCTCTTTGGACGAAGGGTAAACTCCATTAAATCAATAATTTCAACTGCCCCACCGCCAAAACCTCTTTGGAACCAATCCTGTAAAAGGTACTCCAACGGCTCTTGGTAATATGTTCATGCTGAGTTTTTTATTTTAGCAAAATCTTACTTGAAACTTTGGTGGTACAGTATTTTCCTCAGGAACTGACTAAAATGACACTTTTCTCGACGGCACGATCTTTTGTGTGCGCAGTCCTATAATTGTGTGAATCAACCAGGCCTACATGGCTGTATATAAAATGGATAAAAGAACTGTGTGCTTAGGGAAAGGAATTACCTTTGAGCGGAAAACGTGTTCAGCATTATTTCGTGAATGACCTAGCAGCTCAGAGTCGACGATAAGTTCCTTGGAAATTGAGCGAGTGCAAACTGCTGAATGCAGTCGTTGTAAGGAAGAGCTTGGTCTAGTGTAGTTTCTGTGGGCATCACCTTTTTGAACTCAGTATTTGATCTAACTTCTCCATACTTCTTACGTAACTGGTGCTTCCGTTTGTCAAATAACGATTGAGTAGGACACATGTTACGCGTACTTACATAAACCAACATATCTGCTTAGTCAGGCATTTGTTCTTGGTTGTGGTACTTGGATTCAAGCATAGTGGTCTGACTTGAACCGCACAGTTTTCAATAAAATTAGCAACTGTTGTAATCACATAACTGCTTAGGTAATAGGTGCAATTCATATAAATAGTTTCATCTATCTGCCCATTATTTTTTCTCCGTTTCAAACAAGTTTTTTATGCACGCTGACGTTTATTCTTCTTTACCAACTAGCATAATAATGCTTATGAAAAACCCTCCAGTACACTTGGTCAATTTTTTGACGTTTTTCGCTTCTGCACAGATACCTTATTTATGGACAAAAAGGCCTCGTCGGGACGTGGCTTATCAAGACTGTAGACACCATTTTCGAAGCGTCCTGCCAGGCAGCCATGGTTTTTTCAAACTCGGAGACTGCGCCTATTTGAGGAGACCCAAGAAGGCAAAACCGGTCATGGGCTGTCGAATAGTTTTCAGCAACCTTGTGAGTAGTTTTCTTTATGAAAGCAGACTTGTTCTTCGGAATGTTACGGGCGTTTACTAGTGTCATTGAAAACCTAGCCGGCGAATTCAGAGGAGATCTCTCACTCTTATAAGGCCTCGGCCGTTTTTCAGCTGCGACCCTTGTTTCGGTACCCAGATGCACCAATTTAAACTACCGCTAAACCTAATTTTTTCGACTTCTTAACCAGATTATTCCTCTGTCTTTTGGCCTTCAGATAGAATGGACCTTGAAGTAGAATTGATTATAGAAGATATCGGAATCTAAAAGCAGCCTCGTCTTCCCATTCAGCAATAGAATTCTCGCTTGGCGTGGGTTGATTACATTTCAGAACAGGTCCGATTTGCTTACGAACTAGAGACATGACTACACTTTGCTTTATTTGACCGAATGATCATCATCATTCACCCAGTAGATTATGCATATAAATAAGTCACTACCTTGAAACTTATAGCAGTTCACACAAAGGTGGTCCTCGACCTTCCATTTACAAATAATGTAGCCTTCAGTTGACAGCACCATGTTTGAGGGGGTTTTATTCATCACACTTATCATGGTTGATAGGAAACACTTAGTACATCAGTTACTCAACTAGTTCAAAAAGCGATATCGTACCCAGTCTACTCACACAACCAAGTTAACTGCCTTGCAAAGCTTCAATCTGTTTGCTTACAAGGGCTTTCAGCTGCACACGATGAACTCAGGGAAGCTCTCCATATGACATTTATTCAACCGCCAGTGTCGTGGGAAGCCACTTACATCAATGGCTTCTTTTGTAGTCGAAAGCTCTGATAAATTTAGTCGAATACGCTTACTTGAGCCACGCTATTTGTAAGTCCAAACTGCACACTTGAAAATGAAGTCCGACGAACTTGCTAATCCTACGCTTCATTCGTATTTTAGCCTTGGGGGTCCAAGGCACCTGTCTACAACTCTCTGAGATGTGTGTACTAATGCGATGAAAATTCGTTCAACAATGTCAAATTCACCTTCACTGGTAGGTGGTCGTCATCCTCCTAACATTTATAAACCTGAAAAGGTAGTTTTGCGTGCAGCTTATCTAACTGCAAAGCCAACATTTGTTTATATTCCTCAGTTTTGGTCCACTCATATTTGTCTTCATCTGAGTCTGACTTATACCCATTCTCATTTTTCTATGTGATTGCGTTCGATCAGTCAATACAAACAAATATTATTGTCGCGAAATTTTAGCCTCATCAATGTCTTGCTCATCCTGGTGACCTAAATTGGTTGGTCTTGGCAGAAGAATAACGTTTTTTGGTTTGATTCTTTAGGTATGGGGTCAAGCGCCTCTGGAAAATTTCACCAACTCCCCGGAAAACTTTGCGCTAACTTGCGCCTTTTGACGGTGTTAACACCTGTCTTTAAACTCTTATCAGCTATAGTACAAAGGTAGCAAACTGGGCTTAAACACCACTCATAACATAATCCGTCTTTTCAAACGTCTCCAGGATCGTCCACGACAGGCTTTGTCAAAGTTGTTTTAGCCTGCATTTTGGAGTGAGGTCACCGTAGATTTGTCACATCTTTGCTCGAAAAAGGTCCCCGAAATTCTGACACTAAAATCGATAGGAGTTTGCAAAGCTAAACCTTTTTAGTTCCAATACTGTAAGCATCAAGCTTTTATACGTTTCCAAAAACAAAACGTCTTCTGTTTCCTTATTTGAGGAGTAGAACAATACGGTAGCTGTTGCAAGCATTCTAAAAAACAACTCGTTAATACTTTTTCTTTTCACAGATGACAAGGAAAACTCCGTAAAATTGCTGGCCTCCTTGGGCTATATTGCACTGAGAAGCAACATTTAGTGACTGCATGCACGGTTGACTACGATTTGCAACAGTTTAAACCGAAAGCTTATCTCTGATGCTGCGAAACAGAGTTGACTCTAGATAAATTTTAAAGCAGCACGATTGTGAAGCACGCTGCGGCGGTTGTATGAGACACACTATCAGGTTGATCTAACGTTGAGGTTGTTCGTGCACTTGTAATTCCGTGCATAACATTGGTCGGAGCATTCACGTTCGGAAGAACATCAGAAAACTTCGAATCCTCCTGAGTTTTTGACAAAATTCACAGTCCAAGCGTTGAAGGTTAGTATAAAAGGAGAACGCCTTCATCTCCATCACTAGTTTCATCTGTGCATCTGTGTATCCATGAAGAGAAATCACTTTCTTGAATGCCGGTTGATAGCCATAGCTTGGCTTATCCAACGATATCTGGATCCGTACCCTTACCTAGCATTTTATCCCTAAAGAGTCCAGTGAGCAGACTTCTTATATCGGTTGCCACAATCACGAAACTCCCAATAAGGTGACCGGATGCTAATGGCTCTTAAACCAACCAAAATCACACTGATTTGTGTATTTACTGTACGCATCTTATAGAATGAACCAGACAGCCTTGTTAGTGCAAACAATACCGTAATATTGTGTGTTTCGTGAGGATGCAAATGGGATTACTATGACAAAAATTTGAAAGCGTCCTAAATCAAATCATTTTTTGTTTTATGCTGGACTGGTTCGTAGTCTATAAATGATTTCAATGAAGTGGGGATTTCTTTGGGTTGGGCGGCTAAAGATGTTGTTCCTGATTAGATTTCTTCACGGGAACGGTGGACTGCACTCAATTATTTTGTAGTGTCCGATTTCACGTTGACCATCTGTAACTAGTATCCACGCTAAATGTTTATACCAGACAAATAGACGGATATTCCCAGGCATGCAGGTATCTAATAACGGTCTGGAAACATTCAGATAAATAATCTGATATTTTAACATCCCAAATCGGTTGGTTAAAAGAGAGCAAACGATTTTGCTTTGCTGCATCGAACCCATGTGGGATTTCTGTGCAGGTTTTCTAGTGAACCTAAAAAATTCGAATCTAGCCTGCAAAAATTCGGTAGCGATTTCTTAGGCACTCGGAGTAAATTGTGTTATGTAGGACTTGTTTGCACTCAATGGGTGTCTAATTGTTTTTTTCAAATGAATTCTTCTTTTTTCGATATAAGGAAGGAATCAGCAGACTAATAAAACCGAGTTGGATTGCGCAAACAGTTTTGCGACAGTAAAAATGAGGATACTTCGAATATGGTCAAAAAATATTTGGGAAAACTGTTCAAGTGGACCTGGACTTTATCAGCTTGTCTAATAAAAGGTAATCTTCTAGGTGAGATTCTTCCACATCCAGCCTAATTATAAACAAAAACACCCTGACACCCATGGCTCCGAAAGGTTTCAAATTATTGACCGTACATGGATAAGATGGTTTTCACTTGATATTGACAAATTAATGTTGACAAATATTGACAAAAATTTTCCGAAATAAACTAATGACGTTTTGTGTAGATCGAAATTATTTCAACACATCTGGTCACCTGATTAAGAAAAGCCGTACAACTGAATATGGAGCAATTGTCGGAATCCTCACATAAGTTTGTTCAACTCTGTATGTCTTTTTGAGTCGCCCTAACAAATGAATTTCTTCAAAACCTTTGCTTGATGGAAACTTGGCAATTTAGGGCTTCAGGCGGGCTTTGTCAATTCAAAATATTGACTGACACGGGGCGTCTTGAGGCCAGCGTTATTGCTTTGACAACTGTTTGTCCAAAACGCGACAAAAAGCTGGCAGGCATTACGTTTTACGGCTCGGACAGTTACCGCTAAAAACCCAAAAGAATCGTGCGTCTGCGTCATCCTTATAGAAAATCATCAACAGTGAGCATCTCAAGAAATTCAGAGTGTCGAAAACGGAAAATTCCAACCACTGGTTGAACACCCAAAGGCTCGGCCGAGACAGGCTGAAGGAGTGCAAGATTAGTTATTGTTTAGTCTGGAAATTGACTCGTTGGAAGAATCCTAAATTACAGACATTTGGCGTTCGTACAAGCAAACAGTATAATTCTTTCGTTTCGTGACTGTCAGAGCCTAAACTAAAGCAGTACGTTGAACTTTTTACAAAGTTTTTACCTACACCAGGCGGCCGGTGTCAGAGCAAACGAAAGTATCACGATTCTTTGTCTAAAATGGCTACTTATGTCCCTTCGGATAGAAAGGTGCACATGCAGAAACTCTTCCCTGAGACCAACCAGGAAGCAGTCTAAACAAAACGATGCCAGTAAATAAAACTTTGGGGACAATGTTGTCCCCTTTGGTCAAATTACTGGTGTCAGTTATTTGCAAAAATATTCCCCACCAGTTGAGATGGTACCGCCACTGCAGATAAATATGAATGATTTTTCCCTAAACCTAAGCACAGTTCTGGTTTTCCATCGAATCACACGTTTGCTATTTTATTGTCCTGGTGCAACACTACGCTAAGGAATTTAATCGGGTTCTCTTCGCTAAAGGTTTGCTCACATCTACACATAATGTTTAGCCTCTTATTGACGTGGGACTGTACTCCTAAGGTTGCTGGAACTCTCCGACGGCTGACGACCGGTTCCGTCCTTCTTGGGGCTCATCAGGAAGGCGCAGTCCCCGATTTCCATCAACCTAATGTTCTACCTGAACCCAAATTGCACGAAATTAGCGAACTACACTCATGTGAATACCAATTTGATTTTGACGGGAGACTCAGCTGAACCCCAACTGAATCCCGCGTTCATAATGTTTTGTGTTAAAGTAGAACATAAGGTTGACGGAAGCTTGGTGACTGCGACTACCTGATGAGCCCAAGTAGTACGAAAACGGTCGTCGGCTGTTGAAGAGTTTTCAACAACCTTATGGGCAGTGTATTACGTCCATACATTTATCGCAAAATCTCGCACCAAATGAAACATGAGGCGGCATGTAGTGGCACATCTAGTTGCTTAAAATATCATAAACGAGAGATTCAGCTGGGTTCTGGGTGAGTCCCCCGTCAATTCCAAAATGCTATGCTAAGGAATGTATTTCGCTAGTGGCCCCTTATATTGTAAAATACCTAAGGCAAAACGAAAAAATCCTCCGGGTTATAAAAGCGAATTTAATTCCCGAGTTCTAACTCTACTGGTCTGTCGATTCGGAACAGAGAATCAGTTGAAACTAAATCATGTGCATTACCATTAGCCTCTTAAAAACCCATTTGCTCCGGAGTAAGTTTGGAAGGCATGAAGTGTTGCCGTGACTCACCTTCACCAACAATAAGTATTTTTCCAGTCAGGAAAGATGACTTCAAAAAATTCGGATCTAGTGCTGACTTGAATGGGTAGTTTATTGTTACAGTGTACATATCTGCCGTGGAACAAATTACACAATACTGGTTGATGGCCGTTTATCCATGTGTCACGCTAGGCAGTTTTCGTGCTAATGTTCCGGCCTCATTCAAGGAGACTTCATCAGTGCGCAGTTGTGTGTGGCTCGTTCGGTTAACCGGTTGTTCTCCCAACATTTGCGGTTGTGGAATCTACAAAAGCCATAATGGTGACCTACCAATAGTGTTCTATAGATTACAGGCTGTTGCATGTGGATTGTATTGAAGGGTACACTTGATAAACTTTGCGCTTGGGTTTGTTTTTGGCATCTGTTCATAGGCCACATACTTAATATTACGCTGTCAAATACCTCAATTTTAGATTTCAGATGATTGATTTATGAACCCAGTGGATACGTTGACCTTGTATACTCGGTGAGCTTCTGTTTTGAATGAGTTCAAAATACCCGAGGATTTCAGGTGACTCGTTTTCTGGTAGATTTCCGTTAGATTAGTTTGAAGTGTTTTTTAGGTTTTAAGCATTCTTTCCACGCCAGGCATCGTAGTGCCAATATTAAGCAGTTCGACTCTGTTGTAATAAATTACCCAAACGATTCATATTGAGCAACGTAAGCAGAGGCCCTAAATGCTACAGTTCAGGCAAAGACGTTGTCGGAGTTGAAGTAGAGTTATTTGTAAACAGCCTGTTAGTCAATATTTTATGGAAAAAAGCATGAAAGACTTGTGTCTAAAGGCCAGGAACATTTTTTGTTGCGTCAACTTATGCACGTCGTCCCTTTTTCCGATTTTTATGGATAACGATCTCTGAGTGGTTTGTTTGTCCGAGAATCACAGAGTGCAAAGACCATGGAGAGCAGCGAAAGCGGCGAGGTGTCCTTGGGCCCCTTCCTTTCGTTCAGGAGCACTAGCGTGTCTAAATTTGTCAAAGAGATGCACTGACGCACATTCTATTGTCGAACTAACACTGAAAAGGAGAGTATGGCCAACACGTTCCATCGACCACACACTGCAACCGTTCACAGTGGGATTAAAAGTCCAACCCACTGACAAAATGCAGCCATCCTGACGGGAAAAAGTCAGTTCCAACTTTAGCAGGCAAATCAAATTCCAGAATGACGCCAGGCCACAGTGTCAACAGGAATAAGAGGATTAGTTCTGAAGACCGTTTAAAATATGTGCGCAAGATTGATGGCGTCAACTGTGAGCGTAACTACTTTAAGCAGACCGGTGAAAGACTGAAAGTTCAAATGAGTAAAAAGTAACATGATTATCTTACCGGAGAATGACAGAAAGACTGCACTCCGTGCATTAGCCATAATTCACAGAACTAATTTCGATAACGTGCAAACGCAGTGGCGCAATTTATAAGAGTAGATACAAAGGTTTCACATTGGACCGGTGACCATCTGCACGATGCAGTGTGAAAAGCGTACCTTCGTCGGGTTTCCCACATTATGTTCCGGATAAAAGCTGATTTGCCACTAAAGACAAAACAATATCTGAAGTCTGTGATGTATTAGTCGTTCGCAAATGATATTTGTAAAACCCACGATAAAACCAGTCAAGACCAACACATCAGTCACAATGAAAACTCAAAAGGTTGAACTCTGTCTGTTATTATAGTTATTGCACAGTTGCAGCATTTTCAAGCTCAACTAAGACCTCTGTAGGCACTTCGGATAGGAGCAGTCGAAATTTGCTGTGAAACCGTTTCAAGTCAACGAGAAGCATTTTCCCAATTAGTTAGGTGCAATAAATGGGATCATGCCTTTTTAAATAAGGAGTTCGAAATATATTACCTTATTCCCCGCTTCTTCCAGTTGAATTATACAATGGAAAATTAATTTGCTATGCTGCCTGTCGAATGTAAACAGATTCTACTGGGGCAAAGTAAATGTTCTACGCTCCAAGCGACAAATAACTGCTGTTTTTGAGCCGTTTCTTGCGCTAATTCTTGTCTAGTGGCTACACGAATTGCGGATGAAGGGAACTGCCCCGAAATAACCTGGATTTACATTTGAAGTCAGCGGCAGGCGTCACTTTATTTAAAACGATGTAGCTAGGGGTGAGGAAAACGTAATGCGTGTCAGTTACGGACTTATGACAAGCGGATTATCAGAGATAATCAGTTTAACGTGGAAGTAAGAAAACGTTGCAGCCATGTGACTACTGTAGCAAATTGGGATTGCATCTTTTGGTTTCCATCTTGTGTTTTTGCCTTGAGCAACGCAGAATATGTAGAATATGCGGACGGGTATCAACAGGTGATCATCGACTTGTTTGCTAGCCTTTACTTGATTACTCTTTGATGACAAGCTTTCGCGGCTCTAAATGTTCAATGTACTGGAGATTGATGATGTTGCTGAATACCTGATTTCGGAAAAGTTTGGAAACAACCATTGGATTTGTTGCTGGGTCAAGGCTTCGTCAGATTAAGTGACTAGGTTACAAGTTTGGTCGAAATTCAAGGCGGAAACAGAACCAATCAGCTAAGTCAAGCTAAATCCGTGTTAGGCGTCCAGCAAGGGATGTGTGTGTTAGGGTGAGTCATCAAGTCTTAAGTTGATTGGGAAACCCACATGGATTTGGGTCCAGCTTGGGGTCTAGTTCTTCCGGTTAGGTTCACGTGATGATCCCTCTTGAACGTCGTTTGTACTTTTCGTCCGTCTGTGTGGATGAGCTAGTGCTACGATAGTTGTGTAAGAAAGCGAGCGTTTGTGAACTTTGGTGGGATTGAGATCTCTGCCCCCTATTTTTTGCTAATATCCCAGACGCCTTCCAAGTACAACTTGCTTCGTGTAACTAATGTCCATGATAAAAACCAACACTACGCATTATAGTGCGAAATTTAGAATTGTCCATCCTCGATGTGTTCTATCCGAAAATTTAACTCTCTGTGAAAAAATCCGAACTAGTTTGAGCTCTTTGGTGGCACAAAGAACAGTTCCACATGACTGTTCACAAAGACATAAAAAAGACAACAGATCACAAACTACAAAAGTGCAAGTACGGAGGATTTATTGTGAGCTGGCCATGTGCAGATATCTTTGGTGAATCTAAACTCCAGGTGGGTACCTTAATGAACAGCAGTCAAGCATCTAGCCAAATAATTTTGTGGGAAGCATTGTCGGTTGTGTTGTACTCAGCACTAATGTAGACACCAGCTTTAGCGCGTCGGTCGGGAAGCATTTTTATCCATTGTTTTTTGAAGGATGTGGGCTATTTCCAGCGTGCTACGCTGTCGAAGGTGGTGATAGATTATTTTTTTATAGATATTTCAGATTGCATACCTGTGGTTACATTTAGATTTGATTCTTATCCTGGATTGAACGGCTCATAAACAATAAGTCCGGAGTTAACAGCTATGATCCTCTCCTATAAATTCTTTCTTATTTATATTCGGTGGAAAATTAATTAGTGATTCTGTTTGTGTATTGCGGAAACTTTGTTCCTGACCCCGTGAGCAGACTAGCGGCAAATGAATATTTCCGCAAGAGACTGACGCGCCGAACGAAACAGAAAATATTAGTGAGGTTATAAGAAGGGTATCAGTTGACGAGTGATCCCATTTCCCCTTTAGTGTGCACGGAATACGTGGAATATTTCGATTCGTTCACGTACGATTTACCAACATTGATTTCTTTTCCACCAAGTCTGAGCCCTTGAGATCGTCTGGTAACTGAGTTTTGGAGCTGTTACTTACCTTTTTGTGAGACTTCTGGACCACTCACTTCAACCATAATCTGGGCTGTTATTGTAGTAATCCACTAGTTCTGAGAATACACCACGCACATTCCGGAATATTGAGCTTCGAAATAGCACGTTCCCCTAGATTTCAAATACCAAAATTTCGCACTTCAGAGGGGGTCCTTACAGTCGCATTTATGATCTATTTTTCGGTACATCCAACTGATAAAATGTAGTAAGCATACTGCCGGTGCAAACGTTAGCATCATTAAACCGCGGAAAATTCGACTTGCCCAACCACTGGAGGCTGACAAAACACAATTTTACAGGCTAATGTCAAGTTGACCAACTAACCTAATAGGTGAGCCAGCCTTTCCAAGAAATCCGCGTATTTGAGCGTCTATGTGGTATCAGAAAGAAATAACTATGAATATTTGAAAATACACAACTGACCGCTCTATGGAGGCAAATGGTGGTGGTCCGACAGAAAGCAGCCTGCCAGAATTTTCGAGCCCAATAGACCAGCTGTCTATTTAACACAGTTTGAATTTTCCTAGAGTGGAATACCGCTCATCTGAGGTCTTTAGTTTCAAAGAGGGAAAGGCATGTCATTGGTGATAGAACTTCTTTTGCTAGGCAAAAAATTCACGCATTGCTTAGTGTTTTTCTATTTGCAAGTGTGCAAACAATTTGTGGGTTGTACGCAAAATGCTCAAAAGTCAACTTAAAACATCCTGAAGTTATGAGCTCTACGGGTTTGGAGCACAATGGAGACAGTTTCGAACATTTATGGTCACCTACGACGTCCCAAGACAAATGACGGATTTAGTTGGGAGCCGTCTCTCTAGATTCTACTATGCACGTGGTATAGTTTTCAGTGATTCGTTTGCTCACGTCCCGTAAGTTTACGTTGCGTTTTTCAGAGATGTGACCACAAGTGCCGTTTGTGCTCTAGAATGAAAGTCACTGCTTTTTGCAATTGAATACTCAACACTGTTTTGCTTAACTCTCACTGTGCTCAATGATTTTGGCACACGACTATCGAGTTCCCAATGACAATATTCAGTCAGGGTTTTGCTTCGCAGGTTCTTAAATACTTTCGGCATTCAAAGCTGGAAAAATATTTCTGATAACAAATTATGGGTTTGTTGTATTATCCAGAATTCCTGCGTAATCAATGCGCAATCAATGCTTTAGAAGAGCCGGTAGAACTGTTGAAGAAATTAAAACTACTTACAGAACTTCACGTGGCACACAGTAATCAAAGTTGGATTAATTTCAATGCGTCAAACGTTTTTATCACGGTTTGGCAACTCCGATTTATCCCCCGTCTCAAATTTCCCATAGTCAAATGGCGCTGTGCAAATGGAGATCAAAGAGGAAGTTTTCCTTAGCTCGGAGTTGAATTTAAGTGTCGGTTATCGAGTGAAAGATTATAGTTATTTTTAACTCAGTTTATACTCACTTTTGAAATACGGGATACCGCTGTCGGGCCTGCGAAATCCTCACCAGTTCTTCCACGGTCCAAGACCCTTTTCGCCTTTCTTGGGGTTCATCAGGTAGGCGCAGTCCCCGAGTTTCCGTCAACCTTATGTTCCACTTGAAAGCAAATTGCACGAAGCTAGTGAAATACACTTAATCGCAAACAACTTCGGTTTTGCGAGAGATTCCCCTGGAACCGAGCTAAATCTCTCGTTTGTGATGTTTACAGGCAACCGAATGTGCTGCACCGGGCCGTCTCATGTTTCAGTTGCTGCGATATTCGAGATATCGCGACACATGTATATACATAATCCACCGCTCATAAGGTTGCTGAAAATTCCTCGACAGCCCACGACCGATTTCTCGCTTTGGGTTCATCAGGCCTGGAACTGGGCCCAGTTCCAGGCAACATATATAAATATATATACATATATCGCGACATCTCAAATATCTTACCAACTGAAACATGAGGCGGCCTGTTGCACCACATTCAGTTGCATGGAAACATCATAAACGAGTGATTCAGCTGGGTTCCAGGGGAGTCTCTCGCAAAAGCAAAATTGTTTGCAAATGAGTGTATTTCCCTGACCAGTTTGTCTTCCCAAATTTTTTTATCCTTTGCCGCCAAATTTCTCTGAAAACATGACATTTCTGTTTGACCCTTTGTACAACCGGCCATTCCAAGAGGCTGAAATTGTATCTTCTCATCATTAAGGGTTAATTAAAGTTTTATGACACTATCTGCGGACCTTCCCCTGTCAAGATTTTCTGACTTTACAAAAAGTGTTGGACACATGAAACTAACGACGAAGATAATACCGTATTTAATGAAAAACACATCTCACATACCAACTTCAAATCAATCATCGTTTATTGCAGTTATTTGTGAGCTAAATATCAGAATATCAAATGCTTTTATCACTCATTTGCATATTAAATTAGTTTTAATGACCAACCGAAACCCTCAGGCAGCTTACATGCTTGCTCCATACCGGATGAGGATTTTGCCAAAACCTCATTTGAATCTCATGTCAACATCAAGTGATTATGCAAATTAGTGATTTATTCTGCACGAGTATTTCTTGGAATTTAACCGGAAAAGTGTTTGCATTTTGCGGAGTTTTGACTGGCTGTCTTAACTCAACGGAGGAGAAATGTTAGTGGATTGTTGGTCAGTCCACATTTACAGCATATGTGGAACTTTATATTAGCCTATCTTTTTTATTGGATCGTATTAGCGATGGTCAATTCAGATGGGTTCTTGTCCAAGTTGACAGAGTGAGACCAAAAGTTATCGTCACTTCAGCAAACGTTTTAAGCAATCGATGAAACCGACTGCTATTAAACTCGTTTAGACATTTATGATGGAAATGGCTCCAAAACCTGGTATTTCATTCAAAGCCTTCTTTTTATTTCGAGGCTTAGTTAAATTGGTGTTGCTTCACAAATCATACTTTGCAGTCCGGCCAAAAAAGTACGTCTATAGATTTGGCCCACAAGTCCTTCGGGTGGTCAGAGATTTCGCAGAATGCTGCCAGGAAATAAGACAATGAAAGCTAAACACACACCAATTAAACCAGGGTACAGTGCAAAACTGTATGGCCCTTAGAAAAGTACGGCAGTTATCTGTAGCATGGGGAAATTTGAGACTTTTGATGGGAATTTCGTTTTGCCAGTGAAGTCAGTCTCTTATGCAAAGCAGAGGAGCTGTTTTAGCTTTACTGAGAATCACCGGCAGAGCGCATCTCACGAAACTCGGAGAGCTTCGCACCCGCGACTTGTAGTTCAAACACACAACCTCTCAGTTAAGTGCGGCTGTATTTAACTAGCACTTAGGATATAAAGTCCCTCACCTTTAAATTGTTAGATGCGCATCTTTAATGGTTCCCAACAGTTGTACAGTGCCTCAGCACAAATCTGTTTCACTTGCAGGACAAAATTTTCATTAGAATTTGCAATCATTTTATTTACCTGTCATTGGTATTACTTTATGAATATCAAATTTAGAACACGCAGAGTGCTAAAGCACGGTTCTTTTCTTGGAAACTTCCACATAGTTTCGCAGTTGAACGTGCTCAAAGTTCGCTTGCACTCTGCTTGTGTCGTCACAATACCGTATTTTTACGGCTCACTTTTGTGCTTAAAAATCTGACAAACAGATCTGTATAGAATATTTTTTTAAAGAACAAAATTTTGACGATAGAGTAGACAACAAACATTCTACAACGGCTTTTCAAGGAAGATTCTGGATTTGCACTTCAGTAAGTAATTTTGGGTCTTCCGGCTATCGATAAAAATTACGCAAAAACTTCTTTTCAAGGGTCTTTTGGCATTTCTGGTCAAAATTATTTAATAAAGCAAAGTTCACAAGTCAAAAGATTCTGGAGTTAAGGAATTTCATGAGCCTGGAAGAAAAACGAGAATGAATTTAAGACAAAAGCAGTTCTTCCCCCGGTTAGACTTATCCTTTCTTTGGAAACAATCAATAACTTGCTAGAGTTACTCCCTGTGAATCTTGACGATCATGTAATGTGCATTTTTGTCTGCCGCAAATCTCCGAATCTCCTCAATTTACAATGAAGCAGTTATTAGCTCAGAGGAAGGATAATTTCACTGGATGTGTGGAAGGTTCCTTCTGAGAAGTCGACACTCAATGAGCCAGTCGATAGATGACCACGTGATGTGTTCGCCGATAGTGAGGGATGAGCGCGCTCTGGCCTCTCTATGTGAGACCTAGTCACACTGCTGATCAACCATTTATGTCTAAACACATTAGTGTTCAACCACTTGCCATAAAGTCGCAGGTTCTAACCTCTCACTTTCGTGAGGTGAGTGCTGTTGATAATTCCTAAGAGTGATGGAACATCTGTACAGTGCTTCTTAGCTTTTCAGCATAGAATGGCTTCACGGACAGGAAGAATTATCAGGTCAGGCATTACACACCCATGTGCCATTTACTGACTATGAAGAGGGGCGTCTCAAACGCAAGAAATGCCGACATCTTCTAAAGTGAAACATGTTTTCTATACACTCCATAGTTTCCATCGTATGGCCAGTTTTTGCCTACAGTAACGCCCGTTGTGGGAGGAATAAACTCAAGCTAAATTTCAAAATACTGGAAATTGGGTATTGCGACTACTATGATAAGCGGCAGACGTGCCTTTAAAATCGAGTGGCAGCAGCCTGGCTTAACGGCAAAGACGGTTTTGGGAGCATACACAGAATGTTTGGGTTCCCTATCGTAGCAGACATCCAGTTTGTCTGTGGCAACCGGTTTTCTAAGAAGAATTCGGCAGTGTCCAATGACTATAGTCAGATTAACTGGATGTCAAGAAAGCATGAAGCCGAAAGCTGAGACGGCGATACCTGAGGACCCGGATGTCGCCTACATCATCAGATATAATGGTTGGGTGGGGACATGACGAACTCGAACACATTCCACTACTATCAGCATCAGGATTATCATGGGTAGCATTTTCCAAGGTGTAATGCAATCAGATTAATTCACATAGATATGCAACACAATAATCTGGTAAGACATTTTCGGACGGGTATCATTCGCAGTTTTCACCGTTGCTGCATGCATGCCCGATTTATGGACAGCTCTGAGAGACCACTCTGCTTTCGTGAATGGTAGAGTAGCCAAAATTATGACCAGGTAGGTGAAATGTCACATACTTTAGTTGTGTGCAAATATGATATCAAAACCACCACGACTACAGCAGCTTTGCTTTGTCATGTGCGGTCCAACTCAACAGCACTCTGCAGTGTGATAGAATGGGGCGATAGCCGAACTACTTCCCACGCTTGTAATTATTCAAGCATGATATGGCTATCGTGGAAAGCTAACTTTTCCCGCAGTAGCCTAGCCATTAGTTTGATGTACTGTACTGCACATACTGGGAGATTGAACTTATATACCTAATTAGTAAACGTTAACCACTCTATTTCATTGGTCGAGATGGTCACCAATCAAAACTAGGGTCGGTATCACAATCCTTGAGCATACTTCTGTTTATGTGGGAAAAACAAAGGATATATACAGGAAGAAAACTACTCCCAAAGTTGCTGAAAACTCTTCGACAGCCCACCACCGGTTTTGCCCTTCTTGGTGTTCATCGGGTTGGCGCAGTCCCCGGGGTTTCCGTCAACCTTATGTTCTACTTGAACCCAAATTTGGCCTGATTTCGACAAATACACTCATTTGCGATATCTTGAATAGCTTACAAACTGAAACATGAGGGGCGGCCTTGTGCAGCAGAACATCATAAACGATAGATTCACTTCAGTCTCCCGTGAAAACCAAATTTTTTTACAAATGAGTGTATTTGTCGAAATACACAAGATTTTTTAGTGCCGATAGCATGAAAGAAGTTATAAAGTCACAAAGCTACTGGGAGAAAACCTTGTAAACACTGCATAGTTTGCTGTGCAATCATTTTTGCATGTTCGCAAGAGTTTTCCCATCTCCAGATGTGACTACCTAGGGGCCCCCTACAAGAATTGAACAAAATGTTTGTATGACCATGGTGCCTAACGCGACATTTGCTTCATTAATTTGTGCTGAATGACAGCAACCCTATAGATAGAGGTGTATGAGTCGTGAAGACAAAGTCAACTTGATTACAGTCCTCCTTGGGCAGTCCGTGATGAGGTTTCTTCGGTGACTCAGAACAATTTACCTAAGTGGATCGAGCCACGTCAGCCCTTGGGGACAGCCTCTGCGACTTTTTATAGATATTTGGTGCATGCCTGATACTGATTTATTCACCAATGACTGTAGATAATAAGTAGAATAAATTTTGATCGAGTTGCCATTTTATTCTTAAATGTAAAAAATGGTATTTTAACCTTTCCCGAGTTCGGTTCAGCCAACCAGCTTGCTGGCCTCTGGTCGGATAACAAGCATTCCACTTTTGCAGTTTTCATTTCTTGATGTACCAAACAGAAGCCAAACCAGGAATCGGACCTAATAAAATATGACATTTTGAAGAAGAAACATGATAATTGAAATATAGTCAAAGTAGTAAATTTCTAAGTGAACGCACTATGGAACTGATTTTTGTCATGCATTGCAAAGTTCTGTAAAACAGTTCAATCGGAACCTTTAAAAAATCCATGAAATCAGATAGAACTTGAGTGTCTCAAAACGGTATGTTTTTGTGTATATACTTTTTGCACACTACTGCATTGCATTACACGATATCCGACGAGGCATTGGCCGTATTTTCGCACACTAGTCTTATTCCAAAAAAATCACCAGGGAGAGAACAGACTATCTCAGCTGGATACTGTTAAATAGCACAGCAGCATGCCAATTATTATTTCTGTACGAGTGCTGGTGCTGTATCTCGCAGATAAAAATTGCCACCGAATCCCCACCAACCATGGTAACAAGCCCGACTGCATGGTGGTTAGTCAGTTACTAACTGAGACGCATATATGCATGCATATACATGTATATCATCACTAAAATCATATTAAGAAAAGTCCGGGAAAGTGCAAAATTATTTTTAAGTGTTTGGGAAATACGGTGGTCGTCCGAGCGCTATCGACCTGGCTCATGCTTGAAGAAATTTTAAGAACAGGGCACCCTAATATATCAACGCAAGCAATACATTCGCAATGGTGAAAGAGGGTTAACATGGAGCACAGCCAGTCGGATCTCAGCTACTTGCGGACGCATAGACTTGCACAGAATGAGACTCGCTGGTCACCATCATACGCTTTCTAAACCAACTCGAAGGCGCTGGCGAACTGCCTAGGTACGTTTTTCACGTTTCCAGTCAACATTTACAAAAAATCTGCTCCGGTTCCTACTAAGCGCAAGTGCAAGTAAGCTTCGTAATCCGAATGCTATTTTCAGCCTGGCTATTCATCGTTATGTAAATTGAAAGCACTAAATAGTACTACTATGTTATACCGACAAAACTCCGAACAAGAGATGAATTAGACGGGCGCCTCGAGAAAAAGGAACTAAGACAATTGCCCATTGTTATGGCGTCATTCTTTGAATGGTTGATATCCCTCAGCAGACCTCTGCGTGACCTTATTTTCTTGGGGTAACATTTGCAAATTTTTGTCCTTACATGCATTTTCTGATCTGGATACTAGGACACAGGGTCGAGTAGATCAACTCTCTCTGAACACCAGCAGAACATGAGTATATACATATACATATATACGTATATATGCCATATCTGACTGTCCACAAAAATATGTCATTATAATCGAATGACGTGTATTACCACGTGTACGCCCACATTTCCCTTAAAATTCAAGGAGAATCACTGCAGATTGTGGAAAACTTTACATACCTCAGTAGTTGTATTAGCTCTCAAGGAAGTGTCTGATGAAGTCAGTGCAAGAATCTCAAAGGCTCGAATCACGTTTGCTGATTTACGTCACTGGTGGCGTCAAAAAGGCATATCACTACATCTTAAGGGTCGTGTGTACCAGGCTGTGTAAGGGCTGTATTGTTGTATGGGTGCGAGACGTGGCCTCTACGGACAGATGATGTGAGGCGTCTTCGGGTTTTCGATCACCGATACCTAAGAAGCGTGGTTGGTTTCGGATGGCTTCAGCGTGTTAGTAACGAGGTGATTAGAAAACGGGTACTTGGTTGTGCTGCAGGTACTTCAGTTGGGGAAATCATCCAGCACCACCGACTACGATGGCTCGGTCATGTGCTACGCATGCCGAAACACCGTCTACTGAGACGAGTGTTGTTCTCCGTGCCCTCTTCAGCATGGCGCAAACCGCGAGGTGGACAGCGCATGACTTGGCAGAAAGGCGTGAAAGAGATCACGAAGAGTTTGGGTGTTGTTGGTGCTGTACGCCTTCCAGAATGGGGTCCCCGTGACCTCATGTGCTTGGCTGGAAACATTGCAAGAAATGGCGGCTAATCGATGACAGTGGCGTTCGTGCTGTCGTTTTCTTTCCAGATTGTCTGATTGAGCGGTTGGAGGTGTAGGCACCTCAGAATGCTTGACGTAGACCACCACTAGCTGCTCTCCTTTACCCACTCTTTTTCTCTTCTTTTCACTCCAGGGCTTTTAATGCATATATATATATATAAAATTAGACGAACTTTATGGTTGTACGGCAGCGAAGCATCAGTGTCAACATTGATGTTGCTGTCTTTGATGATGATGTTGATAATGATTTCCACAAGGAATCTCTCAGTTTCGAACAACCAAGCTATTAGCGAAATATACGCCTCAAAACAGTTGCTGATTTTATTTTTGGCGCCAATATCTAAACGTGCAGCAAAGATGCCAACTTCTAATATCACCAGACAAGCAGAAATTATTTTTCAGTCTGACAAAGCATTTTTAAAAATGACAGCACGACGTCCATTTGCTATGTCACACAGTGGTAAGAACCGTTACTCGGTAACTGCATCAAACTGAATTCCTGGGCTGTCAGGGTTTGAAAAAAATGCAACTTTCTTTAAAAGCCAGTCCTTTTAAGCAGTCTTAGACAATAAGTTTACAAACTGTGCAGCTGGACCTACAGCAAATGAGCTATCAGGCGGCCTCTGAGAAAACTGCCAAGCTTTTGTCGGCTGTTGTTCGTAAGTATCGTAATCCTCGCAAACCAATTTGTGACAGCCATAGGTAACATGTACCGTTATTAAGAACTTCAAAAGTTTTGAAGCCGTTTAAAAATGGGTACTCAAAAGAATGCAAAACTGTCGTTGACTCTAGACGGCGTGGTAGTAGCAGAACGTCAGACGTCATTTTTGGGAAGAATTCACATCCCATAAGAAAATATAAAGCAAGCATGTTTTAGAAACCCAGAAAGCCGGCTAATAGCTTAGAGTACGCAATAGATAATGAGCTGGAATCTCTCCGCGAATCGCCTTTGAAAAATGAAATAACGAAAACACGTTGCTGACAAGATCAAACCTTCTTTGGGTGCATCTTATCTTTCATCTTCTGGAAAGTGCGTGATATTAAAAGACGGTTTAGAAAATTCAGAAACGCAACCAAGTTTTAGTTGGAAAGCGTCCTTTAAAGAAATATTTAACACTAAATCATCATATTCATCAATGTAGGATTGCGACGCTTTATCTTAAATATGTGCTCATTAGTTAACCTCGGCCAAACAATATAGCAATCAAGCTGATGGCTTCAAAAATCTCGGAGGATTTTTTTAAGAATAAACACTATTGATTATTCTCATGAGGTTAAAATATTGGTATGATGCTTCTTGAAGATGAAAGATGGTCAAAACTCCAAAACAGCTCCTCTGTCTACAAAGTAAGGATCATTTATGTCTCTCTCAGATTCACAACCGTGATCTGTGCCCACCAGAGTGCATTTTTGTTCGTCATAACTCTCTTTTCTGCGTTATGGTATGGTCAGTAGGCTGTATGCAGACATTTTTTTCTAAAGGTGGTTTCACTCTTGTTTTACTTCATTTAGTAGTAATATTTTCAACGCTTAAGACAGATTGGCTGAGACTATGATCATCCAATGTGTTCAAATGTTTGAAATAACGGGTCGGTGATGCCGTCATCAAATGTTGGCCCTTCCTCTCTATTTTGTTTAACATACCTGGCTTAAAATTCGTTTTGCTGAGTCAAATGTAAACGCTTCAAACTGCTGGTTATATGGCACACAATGTCTTAGCGGTTTGCATGAGTCATCACTGCCAAATATTCCGAAATCATTTTGTACGATGACGTAAACTGGTTGGTGGAAAAATTCATTTTGTGACAATAACGGTTTCAAATTAACTGGACCTGAAAACCGGACCTTCAGTTCACTTGGCAAACGGTAAACAAGAGTGATAAAAAATTTCCAGCCCAAACCTGAGGAGCAAAACAGCGCAGATTGCAAAAGGAAAAATAAGATAGAGGGCAAACGCAGATCATATGCCTCCAGTAAACCGAACATGTGTCTTTTCGCACACAGGCAACGTGTATAACAACATAAAACCTCAAAAACATTCAAAACCGTGCCTCTACCTACACAGTTGTACTAGCATTCTCTGTGTATCTGGACGATATGTTGCATTTGGCACATTGCAGACGATCCCCTGATGACCCACTGATTATGAGGGCGAATTTCAGGATTGGGCAGATTAAAAACGCGCTATTATGATGTAAACAAAACAGTGTTAGCAACACAGACCATACATCCGCGTTGATTTAGCCTCAGTGCTAATGCATCCACTTTTCGAAAACACCAAGAGAAGATATTTACAGAGGTTCGAACCGTGATCTATGGAAGGCTACAGATGGCTACGACGGGCAGTCGAGGTAGATGTTAGTGACAGAGCTGTGAAAATGCGTTCGTAACCGCAAAACATCGTGGGAATACATGCCCTCCAAGTCTTTTGCGACTGCATTTTACTAGTCCATTCCAAGGGGGTAGAACATGCTTGAAAAGGTTGCTTCCGAACCGTCCGTCTGGGAAGACGATCTTCCGAAGTAGGATATATTTACTTGAGAATTTATCCTTGTGGTACATTAAATGCGTATTGATTTGAGTTTATGAGAGGTGTCGAAACGTTTTGATCCACACTTCTGAACTGACTCAAATTCCCTTATAAAAACTGAAAGGACTTGTTTTTTCGTGGGTGGCCGTCTATTGGTTACGCCCGAACTCAGCCTACCGGAATACGCGATAAGGAGAAGAGAGAACCCGAGACACGGCTGTATTGTCAGGACAAACGTACAGAGCTTTTGCGTAAATACATGGGATGGCTAAAGGGCCAATTTTGGCCGTTCGCTTGTTCGTTCTATCCAGCCAATGGCGACGTTCCTGCTGTGATCAATTTCACACACACCCACTCCGCCAAGGCCCCTGCTGTCCGCAGCATGTGGCACCGGTGTTGACCTTGGAGACGCGTCGTTCTCTGCGCATGTACTTTTCATGTCTAGACGTGTCCCGAAGGGACCCAACCATCACAGCACATTAATCTACAACCAATCGGAGAGTCAGCACGGTACGCTAGACAGACTTTATGTGAAAGAGTAACCCAGTGGTATTTAAATTTCTTTTTTCAGCAATGAAAGGCCATCCACCAATCTGGCGTCCAGAAGTGAATGTTTAAAACTGTCTCAAGTAAATTTCTGCAGGAGCAATAAATACGTAGAGACTTCCCGGAACGCTATTTTGAAGCGAGGTCAGTAAACAATGTTCTCACATAGCCGCCATTCAGTTGAATCGAACTTCTAATGTTTCGAATGCTGTGAAGCTCACTGAACTGTTGATACGTACACTCATCTGGTCACATCCAGCTTGCCTGTTTGGCCCGCTATCGGTCATTCAATCAATTTGACAACAAGACATTTCGATTTTGTTTTTATCGCCCATGGCGTGACAAGCTTATGTATGCATAGAGTAATTATGCTACTAGGCATAGTATGTGGACTCTGTAAATGATTCATTGCTTTGATAGGGCCAAAATGAACGTTCCATTTTTTGTTCTGGTTCAAGATATTGTCTTATGCTGGTAGGATTTTTGAATGCTTAACGTGTTGTTGTTTTCACTGCTGGAGGCGACAGTTCCCCCTACAACTCTCACCTATCAGCTCGATGCGATGATTTAACATCCGAACTACTCTGGTGTAGAAAGCTTTTGTTGATTAAAATACCTAAAAGAAAAAATAACTCAGTGTTTTTTGCGTCCATATGACTAAAGAACGCATATAATGAAGTACAAGAGCTTTCACGGTGCGTTTGTAAGCGGTTTCTATCAAAACAAAGCCAGTTGACACTGTCATAAAACTTCAGATAAGGTCGCATCTAGAGATCTTACTGTTAGCCCCAGCTAGGACACTTTGTCAACCCTGTATGGGTTTTGCGCCAACCATGACAATACCCTCGTTTACTTGTTGGAAATCGATTTTGTGAGCGATTAGAAAGACCTTGGTACCAATCAGCCGGTCATTGTCTCCGAAGACCTTGCTAAATAATCATCAAATTTATTGCTGAAACTCCCTGGATTGGATGAACAGCCAGTAGAACTGATTTCAACTGTTCTTTCATGCATTACTTTTGAACAAGCTGATCTGTGGTGACCACTCATTCGAAGAATCCTGGATGGTTTTTTTCGCCTGGTAACGTCCTACATTGATGTAAAAATGAAAAAGTTGCTCCCTGCTAATTTTGGCCACATGGGTACCAATGATGTTTCCTTTTTAAAAAAATTCGCTAACTAAAACCAAAAATACTTAGCAGAGTAGTGGAATAGACATAGTCTCGTGTGTTCATTTAGATATCCCGGGTTAGAAAAATGCACAACAACATTAGAGATGATATACAATTAAATGCTCTGAAAATTGATGCTGGGAAACCTCATTTGAATATCCAGTTCTTTGAACCAGAACAATATGCCTAATGAAACCATGGTTTCGTACATTCCTCTGGCATAATTCGCAACATGAAATCCGGAAAAGCTGTTTGCATTTGCTCAGTATGCAGATGAGCGAAAAGCTTGGAAGAGTTGCATACTACTGAAAAAGTGAGAATAGATGCGGATCCATTTTCTTAGAGATTCAAACATGGCGGTCTTTCGTTGAATTCCACATAGAGTTCTCAGATCGCATAACCTGAAACCTTCAATTTTTCAGAAAGGATCATGGAACACATTTGTTGCTGATTGATTCATTTTATTTGGTATACCAACAACAATGTAAACATTCAGGTGCCATTTCTAAGATGAAGAGCTGTGCGGAGAATCACTGTCTTCCGAGATTTGTTTCCTCATGCATTAGTTGTCACTGAAACAGAAATTTTCCTACTTGTTGTCGATCAGGCATATCCCTAAATACCGTTTTAAATTCAATTGATTCATTTTCATTTGCACTCGAAACTTATCGGCATGCTTCCCACATTTTACACGCCCATGAGATCCGTTTGACCACTCGGTCACAAAAGAATGATCTCATTCATAAGGTCGCATACATCATTTTTTTTAAAAATACTGAAGAGAGTTAAACTCAATTTCAGAATCACATATGATATTCTAACTTCTCACAATTTGAAATGTTTATCTTCACCAGGAATAACCTCAGAAACTATGGGGTTACGTCCATGATGAGTTTCACTGATGAATTTCACCGACGAATTCGACCACTTGAACCATTTAGACTGCACAGTTTATCACAGATACAGCGCGCCTTTTCAACTCGCGTTTCCATTCATTCGGTTTGATGATTCAACAAGTTTTGCACTTGCATTTAGTGTGACCTGTGGGATAAGCCGGCGATATTCAACAAATCAAAAGACAGAATTCCGAAGCTTGCTGTGTTTTCAGCTAAACAAGCACAAAAACATGAAAACATATGGTATGAATGTTTGACCAAGGAGGACTACTTGTCAGCCAAGAACACAGCATGCCCAATCAACTTGCACAATCCGTCATTCAGTGCCTATTAACTGGAGTACCATCTTGTTGACTAGGTGCGGTCTTTTTCCCTTGTTTTCACGGGTTAACAACACTTCGGAATTCACATGCCACCAGCTACATGTAGCGATGTCCGGGCGATTGTCACCTAGACTCTTAACCTCCCTCTATTTTGTTTCCTATCAATATCTCGCTGCAGAGGGAGCTAGTCTATACCGAAAAGTCGGGAAGCACTGTGCAGCTGTTTCACCGTTGTTGGAAATCATCAGCGGTGCGAAGCTTATGCACATCAAACTAGGAAGTGTCAAGCTACAAGCGGTTGATCAGTGACCTGGTTTTCGAGCAGTTAGTCAGGAAGTAGCGGCAATCACCCCTTATTTACGAGATCCACATAATGTATCTGGGTGTTGACTAACATCTTCCAGGGACAGTTTACGAAGCTTGTGAATTAGTTGTCACTCTTGGTATTCATGCTATATAACATATATGTATCATATACACCATATACTATATATTTGTGGATAGCGACTCTGCTGAAGCTGGCAGAATAGACCTAACGCGGGCAATCTTAAAAGACCTGTTTTGTCCATAGTCCGTGGGGTGCTCCAGAGAGCCACTCAAAAACTCTTAGTGAGACACATTGCCCTCCTTTGAATTGTAACTTTGTTGCAATCAGCAGCTGTATGGGGCATTCTGTGATCGTTTTATGGGTAAGTTCAATCAAAGTTTTAAAAAGCGACATTCAGGATGTGTAAATGGATACCAGTTACCGTTCTCCTTAAAATACAGACTTACTAAATATTTGCAGAAAACAATCTGACATATTGCACACGGCCTGGTTCATTTCCGTTACGGCTGGTCGTTTAAGGAGCGTTTATTTTCAGCTGTAAATTAGCATGACGCTGAAGGAAATGCTCAGCTGGAGGCAAATGAATCTGTCATCTTAATTACAAAAGACGTTGAGTTTCATCAACTTCGCCCTAAAATTAGTGCACTGTGATGCGAACCGGGAGATGGTGTTTGTCCCCTTTGTGCACGCCGTACGTTCACTATCAACATAAAAAGCGGCGACACAGAAGTGGTTAATACTGGTGCCATACTGTCATGCGACTATCAGAAAATGTCTTAGTAAAAAAAATGAAAGTAAGAGAGAGGGAAAATTAGCGGAAAAGTTTTCTGCCTCAAAGTATGAGACCAGGAAAAAGGCAACCATACATGAGAACAACAAAAGATGTGCCTCAAAGTACGAGACCAGGAAATAGGCAACCATACATGAGAACAACAAAAGATAAACGGATCTGAGCATTATATGGCAATAAGTTGCCATCACTAGGATTTATCTAACGTCCCAACGGACATACATACAACATACACATACAAAGACAGACAAGCTTAAGATAGGCGATCCGACTAGAAAATGACAGGGTAACAACCCCCTGAAACCAGTTAAGTGCCATTTCGTGCAGGTTCTTTACCACAGGTAATTAGAATCATGTGAGCCCCAAAGGAGAGCACAAGGGAACCGCACAGCCTACACTGAGTGTATCACACAACCACGTACCGGCCTATCCTTTTGGATCTTTCACAAGCATGACTTTGAAATGAAAAACAGCTCCTTTTGGCATTAGCCGGTTAGGCATTCTAACTGTAATTCCCAAGTATAATATTAGCCTAATACTTTTTAGTTTTTGTTACTATGATCCACTTCAAACCAGTTCATCCGGTTTAAACACTGGCCTAGCAGCTACTTCGTTGTGCATGCACTGCAGTCATTTAATAGCCATTGTGCTACGGAGACACTGGTTTCCAAGTGTTTGATTATGCTGAGGAGTTTGGTCCTGAAACTTCAAGTTTCGTAGCCATACAATAGAACTACCTTGCAATGGCCCATCGTATACCCTATTCCAACCTCGGCAACTTTCATTTTTTAAAGTCATGCGTACACTCTGTTGCTTGCGCTTAGCTACTTCATATAATGGATTCACACCCGGTAGTAAAATGACGGCCTTTGCAGCTGCCAATTTAGACTAACTGGTCAACAATATCAAGTTCTGCAACTCGAAGTTTTAGGGGTGTTATACAAGAGTGAAATACTCGAGGCTATAATTTACGATTTGACGGCACAACATGCATGACGAAACAAAAGATCACTTCCGCCATTTGAACCGGCAGTTGTCGGATAACAATGATGTCGTCCAAACTATACAAGTCCGATGATGATCGTCCCCCGGGTGCTGCGTACAAAGCTGGATCTTCAGCCCGCTGGACTGAAGAATCTTTGGCTTGCACACGAATTTGGTTTTGACGGGAGACTGAAATAACTGAATCTGAATCTCTTGGTTATGTTGGTTTTTGGTTTTATTAAGAACAGACTGGAGTTAAAAGCGTGGCAAGGATGGAAACTTCATGACGGAGTTTCGAGACACCCATGCTCATTCATGCGTGCACGGAGATGTCACTTTCACCAAAAGCCAACGGCTTCTTTTTAGTCAACGCAAACGGTAACTTTGGTCGGCTGTATATTTGGCGTAATTCAAATATTTGATTTAATATGATTATGCAGTCAATTCGTCCCCAACCTGGTTAAAAAGACGCTTGTTACTGGCTAGGTACCTCCATCTGAGTGAACAGAATTAAAGCTGATATCTTGTTTATGAGACTGAAATCTCTCCACTGCAATTCTCGCCCCATAGCACCCACAGTTCTTCAGCGTTGATGGTTTCGAAGCACCGCAACTCAACAGACATTCAAAAGCAGAGTAAAATACTTAGCTCTTAGTAATACCCATATTCCGAGAGAATGCAGCGATTGCTAGGGTTCTGTGGTTTCTGAGCTTCCTACGCATAAGCATTGTCCAAGTTGTTGCTCATTAACATTTCTGTTCGGTTTTTATTGCAATGCGTTTGTTTTATATCCTGGCAAATAGTGTAAAAAATTTTCATCCAAACTATGGAGGTGTGTACTATTCTTTCAAGAGGAAGTATTTTTTCTCTCCTCACGGGGGCTTTAACGAATGCAATAGAGGAGTTTTGAAAACTAGACGTCATCAGTTGAAGCCGCGGAGAGCAGAGTTTTCTTAAAGATAAATCATTAGGTCAATCTGTCGTTTTTAATAGCGTTTCACATCTTTTTGCACGCGGCCTGATGACACAAACAAACGAAATTCCGGAAAAATGTGCGAACACACCAAATGGTCTTAACTGAACTATGAGAGATAAACAAGTGACCGAGTCAGCCTCTTTCACAGTGCACATGCATAAAAAATAGAGTTGAACATGAACACGGAGCACAGGACTAAGTCAGTGCAACCTATGAAGTGAGATCAGTTCATCTATGTTGGGTGAGTTATTTTTTCCGAAAACGATCTGAACTGGTTCAGCATTGGTGAACCTGGTTTTTCCACCGGACTCGGGCAATGATTCGCAGACGTGGATGATCAAAAACCGAATGGCATTTGACATCCTCATCGAGCAGCGGTCAGGTTTCCGGCTGGTGTAACAATATGAAGCGTACCACAACATTGTAACCTCGGCCGTTACCAGGTAAGCTGATATCACGCTTACACCACAGGTGATACTGACTTACGGAAGCTGCTTCGGCCTTCCCATTTACCTCCTTTAGATAGACCACGGAGAATGATACAGCTACCCAGGTAGAAAAACGCACCTGCTACCACAGTCGACTCATTCGCAAGCACGAGGTTAGGTTTTAAGCCCACCCAATCTTGCAGCAGCTCTTTATAATTCACAGACGTTAGGTCCGTGACAAAACACTAGACAGGTTTTGTTTGATTATTTAATGTTGTCTACAGTACAATGCCATAAGATCCAGAAAGAGTAATCTCGTCTGCGTATACCATTTCTGCGGACGTACGCTCTGAGATTATTTCGACCCAACAGGCATTAGAGTCCGATTGAATCTTCTATGCTCATATCAATGGCGAAGATGAAAAGGAAGGGTGAAAGAGGACCTTGTCTGACAACTGTCTCCCTCACAGCTTGGTGCAGTGAAATCGGCCGACAGCTTCCCATAAAACTTCACGCATCCGTGGGAGTTGGTGTACAGCATCATAAGAGGGCCAAAAATTTATGGGGGACGCCTTTGCTTCATAGACACCGCCATAGTGCCTGACAGTCCACAGAGTAAAAGGCAGCTTTCAAATCAAGGATGGCAACAATTTCTGGGCGATGGAACAGTGTCGCTGTTCCAAAATCTGATGGGGTGTGAAGATGTGATGGATGCATTCTCTCGAAGAACAGAAGCCAGCTTGAATTTCACGGATCTGTCTCTCCTCGTTTTCGGTCCATCTTCGAACGATTAGACCAGAGGGCACCTCTGAAACCAATGCACCAGGCTAATACCATGGTGGTATTCAGGCAGTGCCCGTGTACTCCTCTTGAAGACAGGAATGACCATTAATGTGTCGCATTCTGGAGTCACTTGTTCCGCATCTACTTTCGCATCATTGTGTTTTGCTATATGGGTCACTAGGGAGTCCACGCCTTCTTTGGATAGAGCTGGATACAAACCGTCCGGTCCTGATGCCTTCTTACGTTTTAGTACGAGTATTTCTTATGCTATTTCTTCTGATGGGCCATCGATTTTTCACTCCAATCGAAGTATGTACTCTGTACACAGGCTGTTCTGTAGGAGGCTAGTTTAACTGTCCTTTGAAGCGTTTGGCCCATTTTCCAATTGGCTTATTTGCGAGTGAAATAATGAGCCGTCTTTTTCGCTTATCGTTTCATTTACCGTTGCTTTCCTGTAACCGTTCAGTCGTATCAACAGATATAGGGCGCGTCTGTTTCCCTTAGTAAAAGCGTTCTCCATCTGTTCAGTATGCGACTTCCATCGGAGGTTTTTGTTCATTCCTCAGGCTTTTCAATATCTGGCGTTTGAGGGCTCTGCGTGCGCCGTCGCACTCGTGGTCTTCTCGTATGGCTTTCCCACCATCAGTCAGAACGGGATATCTGGTGATCATCTGATCATGCATTAGAAGTCTCACGGACAGCACTGAATGCCACTAGCAAAGAGTGTTTCACAATTGTCATGCTTTACCCGTGTGCTGACTACCAATAACAGGAGGGAAACCTTTCGCAAACATGAAACAAAACAGTTATAAGATATTAGACACGAAAATATACATCTACTCTGCACAGTGAACATTTCCAAGCATCATCTGCTACTTTCCTGAACGTTCTCTGAAAATTTAACGGTTATAAACGGACAATGCGAAGCGGTAACCTTCAAATTCCTTCGGATACGGATGCGCAGCCTGGACACAGGTCACTAGACTAGCTACACCGTTACACAATTTCCGGCTTCAAAGATTGCGTGCATCTCATCGATCTTTCATTCGAACTAGTTAGGATGGCCTCGGCAGATCTTCTGGGGGTGTCATGCCACTTTCGAAGCTGGGCACCGATGATTGTTTCCGACCCTCGACCGTCCTGAAATGCATAAACGCCTCGTTGACGGCCAGTAACGATAAACGGTTCTTGCTACGGACCGGCCGCTTCTTCTAGCATCTGACCTCCGAGCCCATGGGGAGCGGTCGTGAGCTCTGACCTGCCATCTTCTGCCTAATCCTTTCTTGAGCGGCTGCCAAGTTTTCTCGAGCTCTCTTTCATTTCCCTCCTCGGCCCTCCGGAGGCAGGCGGGTTGTCCGCCATGACCCGATTTCCTGATCCATTGGAAGGCATGGATGTCATCCGTACATCAACATGAACCAGGACTTGCGTGAGGCTGACTGGATCGACGCGCAATTCTCTAAAGAAATTATCGGCAATTCCACTTTCCAGTCACCTTTTTTGGCCGCCAGCCACTCCTTAATCATTCGTTCGGTTAGGTCGTTTGTTTGCGGGTGTTAGGATGCCATTCATAGCCCCTTGATGTCCCGCTTTTGGAAGCAGCTCCTGAACTTTTCACTCTCAAAGCTCTCCGTGATTGGTCACGTTGTGATGCATTTCCAATCCACTGATCGCCATCGTCCGTAGATATGGTACAGCTGCCAACCCGGCCGACCGCGACAGATGTTCTCTCATTATCAAAACACATTGCTTTCCTCTGGCTGTCACGGGACGTCAACAGACCATAGCTCCCCGAACTATGATACAGGGATATGTTTCTTGGGGTGAGTTGCTTCGGTCTTACCCAGTTTCAGCGGTTGCTACCGCCAAAAGTCTATCACACAAACCACTACCACACTTCTCATGACTGCTCAGTAGGCCCTTTGCCGAAGTAAGTCGTATGTCCTGATACATCTTGTGTGTACCATTTCGTGGCATCCGACGATCAGCTTCCGCATCATGACGCATGGCATTAATGGCAGTATGACTTCCAAATGTTTGGCCCTCCCGCCTTTCGAAGCGCTCCTGGAATGTATCTAATTCTGTATTTCCCTCCGCGTTTTCAATTACTATTCCGTCACACGAGGTGGCTACAGCCTTTTGTAGTGCGAGATCCTGGCTCTGTATTTGCACCAAACTTCCGGGATTCCTTTCGACGACGAGGCAACTGGCGTCTTGGTTCTTCCCTGGCAAGCACCAGGTAGTGCAGTCGTACTATTGTAACTGGAGTGCCTAGCACGCCAGCCTTCCAAGAGGAACTCTGATAGTGCTGATCCATTCTAGAGGTTTGCGACCGGTCTCAACGTTAAAAAATTCTCCCAACTAGAATGACCTCCACTTATTCAGGGCCCAGACGATCGCTGAACATGCATTCTTAGTGTTCCACTACATCTGCCCACCATTCGTCAGGATCCGACTGGCATATTCAATGAACATCCCTCTGCTTTAGGACTGCACAGATAACCCATTCACCAGCGTCCAGTAACAGTAAGTATCTCTCCTAACTTGGGCAGTTTGAGGGTCAGTTTCAGATCCAGCATCCGCGCTTTGACACAATCGAAGGCCTCGTGCGCTGTCCAATAGAACTTCCAATTTCGACGCAACTGCTGGTATAGTGGAGAATCAGTCGTGTTAAAATCCTTCACAAACCGGCCGCAGTTTGCTGCTTGTCCGAGAAACTACCGTAAGTATCGCTTGGAATTAAAGACGGCACAATTATGGATCTTCTCCAGCTTTTCCGGTGGTTGATTAACGTATCCTTGATCCAACTTATGCCCGAGCAGTGTCACCGACTTTTGAGCGAGCTGCGTCTTGATTTGCGTCATCCATAGGCCAGCTTCCCGAACACGCTTCAGTACGGCTTTCAAGTGAAATGAATGCCCTGGTTCCGAATTGCTATACAAAAAGACATCGTCTCTGTACAGGTCAACATGCACTGTGAAATATTGGGATTACTGAAAGAAATCGAAAATCTGCGCAACCGAAAAGACGGTTTCAACTCAGTTTTCTCTCAGTTGATCCAAACTCCTAAATCCCCCACAAAATCAGTATCTCTCAGTCATCTTCTTCGCAAGCACAACCGGGAAGTTGTATGCACTGTTTGTTTCTTCATCCGTGCCATTTTCCAGCACCACTTAAACCTGTTTGTGGACTACCTCCCGTAGATGAAGCCGACGGGAGCCCCTTGTTCGAAAGCATTCAGACGAGAGAGAGATTCCTCCGAGCAGAAGCCAAACAGATTTTCATCGCCTGTGAACAGTTTGGAGTACTCCTCGACCACAAACTGTACTAACGGAATACAGCAAGATTGAAGCTTTCGGATATGCAGTTCGCTTACAGCAGTACTTGAGTAATCTTCAAGGTTGACAGAGTCATACTTTGTCATCAGTTTGCCCCGATTTAATTCCATCACGGATTGTGCGCTCTTGAGGAAATCTGACCCCAAAATTGTCTTATCTGAGCTGATCAAGAACTCCTGCTGCACCAGATGCATTGATTACAATGATATTCCGCCAATTTTCAGTCTGTATACACCCACTGTCTTCAGGACTAGCGCACAGGGTTTGTATTCATCTTCGTTTCCTCTACTGCTCAGCCACATCCGCATCGAGTAAGCACAACTTTCTCTTTCCGTTTTTTCTCAATAATGACCTATTTAGTAGCCTGTGTCACAACAGTAATGGCAACCCACCTGGGAAAAGAGTACTCCAAAGAATTTTTACTGACAGGTGGGCAGGTAGAGCGACATTGATTCTTCCAGTGGTCAGATACTTCATAGTTATATCATCGGGTGGGTCGAATCTGCATCCGCGACTCTGTCGTCATGGCGACAAGTTTTTTGGTTATTCGGTCCACTGGGGCCCACAGATCCTCCACTGGTGAGTCATCCCACTTCTCCTACGACTGCAAAGTGGCACCTCGGCCCATTCCTGTGCGAGAAGCGCCAGCTTATCCATGCTCAACTGGTGGGCTAAACGGTAGGTTACCTGTGCCGCATTTAGACAATGCCGTCTGAGGAATACGATTAACTTTGAGGTAGCCTTTAATTGGTAGTTTTTGTTCGAATCTAAGTTACCCCTAAAAAGAACTCGCTATGCTAGCTCTGGAACAAGAAATGAGAATATTTGCTAGAAGAGTCAAAATCGTGCAACAAGATTTCAATCAGAATAGAATTACTCAAGCTGAACCCATTTGATCCCTTTGTCCTATGTGGTTTCAAGTCGTCCGAATAGGTGTAAATAAAACGCTCGGACATTAAAACTGCCACCTCTGCAGCTGTATTTTATTTGAAGATCTGATACGGTTTTGTGCAGATGATTTCATCATGCACCATTTTTCTCACTCAGTTTATGTGTCCTAAAATTTTAGTGCGATTTCACAACCTTTTTTCGTACTACATGTCTCTGTTCTACGGTATCTCTTATCCATCACCTGTTTAGCTGATTTCTGTTGGCCCACAAACCTTTTTAAATACCAACAGTTTTAAAGCTGATGTAACAAACTGACGGTAAATTCGTCTAAATGTGTAGAGCTGTGTGAATTTTATTACGCTTTTAGATATATTTGGACATAATGGTGCAAGCAGACCATAGAATCCATAAACTTTCTATTAATTGGTTGCAGTATTCTGTGCCTGATTGAACTGATCAAGCAAGACGCAGTCCAATCTCGAGATGGTTCTGCATCAGCGCCCCATTTGATGGAGGATGCACCAAACGTGACCAAGAATGAAGAAATTGTATTAACCTCCAGGGGGAGCAGAAGCAATAATTTCGTCTTTCGTTTTCTTTCCATCCACCCGATTTTACTGCTTACGGGTTTTTTGACGAAACTGTCCAGTGTGACGAACTTTTCTGTGCAGCTAATCAGTGTTGCGTAAGCTAGATTGCTACATAATTTGTGTGACAGCACTGACGCAAATAATCTGCGACTCAGGCTTATTTATTCCTGAACTTAATACAAACAAGTTGATGGGTACTGGGTATTTGGAATTATCAGTGGTATATTTTTTCGTCGAGTTTGCGTCTTTGCCTGGAGATCAAACTGAGTCAACCTTTGGACATAAGCTAGTGTGGAATGTGTTGAAAGAATCCTTTCTGGTCTGCTATATTCAGTCGGTATGACGGATCAAAGTTTTTTCCTGAATCTCGTCAGACATTCTATTCGCCAACTGTCTTACTGAATCATCAGAAAGAGCAATCGACAAACCATTGTTTTCATACTTTTCTGGTGTTCGGTCAGCTGATGTGAAATCGAGGATGATGGATTTTTTTTCTTCTAACGAGTAGGACCGGATTTCAAAATGCTTAAGAAATCAGCGGCAAACGAACCGTTGGCGCCCCCTCGAAAAATTTAAAAATTTGACATCTGTCAGCATTACGTCTGGCGAAATTCAATTTGCGCATGCTTTGCCGTTGAGCCTCTGAACTACGACCAGCTGCCCCCAAACGCGACTGAAGTTTTTCTCGGCTGGCAGTGTGCAACTGGACATCGATAACGGCTACAGTGTTGTTTATAATGGCTTAACCTCTGAATAAAATCAGGCAAACGTTTGTTACATCACTATTGCACTGCGGAATATTTAAATGATACTGTCTAGTTTGACTGGCACGAGCGCCCATACGAACGAACGAACAAAACAGTGTGAAACATCACTCAAGCAAAAAGCCCAAAGGTATTCAGTGTGTTGCATCGTAGACTGTGATGTTGCGCATACGTGCGCAGCAGGTGCCAGTTCCGTCGTTTGAGACTGAAATGTTCCTTTACTTGTAACCTCCGTGACCCGACTTTGTAAGGTGATTATTGAGACTCGATCACATAAAACTGGATACTGTAAGACATCTTGGGTTGTACAGTGTGTCGCAGCAGCTTCCTTGTCTATTGAGACATAAAGATTTTACCGGGAAATGCACGCGGCAGCATAGCAATTCTAAAATACGACCGCCAAATCCTCCGGGTCTCTCTTACACAGTAGTTTCTTCTTGCAGAAAGCCAAAAGTGTCTCTTCTGTCGCTTGATTTCAAACCATTTAGTTTATACTTTTGCACAGAATGAATGTAACCACAAAAGGACAGTCCCCTTTGTAGAAGGGAGGACTGTGCCTCTGGCACGAACCAGCTGTCTTTGTGCCATTCTGCCCGTTTGAGAATTGTTGTGGATGGTGAAGTTTGGGACTACAAAACGGATGATTTCTTTTGCTTATTGAAGGTATAGAATTTGCATAGTATACTTGGTCTTCATCCTCATTTATTCTGCTATATTTTGATAAAAAATATGCCCCACGCGCAGTAAAAAGAGGCTGGTAACATTTTGCCCCCCAATGTTTGTTCAATATAAGTGAATACATTATGGATTGCTGTTGATTTACTAAAAGATGTTGCGGGTGATCAAGAGACGGACTAGGCATGACTCTGTCCTGTATGTGAAGTCAATCTATGCTGAAAAACCAAAGAGCGCAGATTCATTTCACTTACAGAACATAATCCCTATTAGAAATCCAAAATCCACCTACCCTACCAACAGTCTAGCAGCCTGACTGATTTAATTTGTGATAAGTCACGCTTTTGAAGTGATTGACTGGATTACTGTTTCCATTCAGAGCCTCCTTTTCTACTAAGGTTCATTTGAAGTACATAGAGGGCCGATGGGCGAATAGGGCTGATTCATAAAATACAGTCTCAAAATAACAATGCATCTCTCGGCGCATTTTAATCAAACTCAAAATTGTGCAGTGTTTGAGATTTGGGATTTGCTCAGAATACAATGAGTACAAAGATGGAAGCGAGGAACACTTACTGAAACTATAGCAGTCTTTTTTTGAGTCCGGTCTTCGAATAGGAGTAAAGTGGATATTTTGTTTTCAAAATTTTAAAGTTCACATCCCCGAATTTTTCCTGTGAAACTTTATGAGCGTGCCTGTTTAACTCAAGTCAACTTGTAACTAAATTGGGAACTGAATGACTGGAACATCAGCGGGAAGGAATCACACCAAAATGCCGTATTCACTGAATAGTAAACTGCAAGTACCGAGCACAGCTTAATGTGTTGAAATCAGGCGATCCAAACTGGATAAACTGCAAGTCACCCAACAAGTTTGTCACAGAGTACGCTAGCAACAAATAATACCTGCTCGCCTGCACGCACAACACCCATCATATCCTTACCTACACTACGACCACGACAGGCACATTTTTAGTGTCATTAGGAGGACAATGTGGTAATCAAAGAAGATACGCGGTCGATTCGCAAGTGAATGACTTCCTTTTAAATGTTCCTGGTCATTTTTTTTCGCGTCTCCCTCGAATTTAGAAAGTTATGTCCACATGCATGAGAGTATAACCAACATGGCGTGACCGAGGGAGTTGCTTTTGTCTTGCAACAGGATTGAGCGTAGACCTACTGGTAATCCGAGACTCAACACAAAACAACAAATAAAAGAATCACATGCGTGACAAACCTATACCAAAAACTGACGCATTCCTCTAGTCTTGTTGAATTGAGCATGAGAGTGATACCTTCTGAGTGACCCAACTTAACACAAAACAGTTTAACTCTGGGGCAAAGCCTCTTCTTAATAACGATCAGGGCGGAAAAAGACATCTGAGCTTTCATGTATTACATAGTCAAACAGGAAACGGGCTGCAACACTAGAGACAAAATATACAAAAAAAACACTGACCACTTCAGAATTCTCCTGAGTAGAAGTATAATTTCTATCCATCACACAAGTTGCTACACTGTTGTATGAACCACATTTGTTCTGTTGTTTATCATCACACCTACCGTAATGTTAAGCGCCACGTGACCCAGAGATGGTCACGTTATACCCAATATAGTCGCAAATACCTAGTCTCCTCATGAGAGTCACACCATCAAAGACACAGGCTGGGCAAATGTTTTACAAAGCGTACAAAACAATAGGTTAGTTGTAGCTATAGCATATTGTTTAGAGCATAAAAACTTGCTTTGATGCACAAGGGTTTTTCTAACCTAGTAAACGTGATAATGAGATATGCAAGTAAGGGTTGTTTGCTACAGAACAGACGGGGACATCCAGTCCCATTGGTGCAGTCACTTACAATGGTTAGTGTCAGCGACTGTAGAAATACTTTGTTCGCGCCGAATGCCTGTGATTGATCAGAGTGGCTACTAACGAGATGCATGCACAACACACAAATATATATATATATGGCATCATGTTGAACATTGTTCACACTTTTGTGCTGATTCCCGAAACGACTAAAGAGGTAAATCGAGCTACTCTATCTCGGGGGTTGTAATGGAAGGCAACCTTGTCTTCTTCTTTTTTGGTTACCAGTTCTAGCCTTCTACCATAAACAGATCCCAGGTCAAAGCAAGAACGCCGTGTATGTTACTAACATGAGCATAGAAGTGATGAGTCAGCGACTAAGAAGGTTTGCTAACCAAGTCGTGAAGGAAGAGTTTTGCGGCGTATTACTTACACTGGCATCGGTTGATCTGCCAGAAAACTCAGCACCACACTTTCACCACTACCCAGATTTAAGTTCGTCGTTCTTGATCAAGTGGCAGTTGACAAATTATCAAAGCCAAGGTAATTTATCAATTGCAGTAGACAGCGTGCACGGATTCGTGTACGTTCGCCAAAACGTAAGGGTCACATAACCGTCGCTCCTGTGGAGACTTCGTCCTGTAAGTGAAGCCAGTCTATGCTGAAAAGCCGAGAAGCACTGTACAGCTGTTTCATCCTTATTGGGAATCATCAACAGTGCGCATCTCATGGAACCCCGGAGAGCCTCGAACCTGTGACCTCCCGGCTAGTAGTTTAAACACTTAACCGTTCGGCCACGAGCAGCTGATCAGCAATGTGATCAACTTGCACTTAGACAGGATATAGAGCCGCTCATCTTTCAATCACGGGATCCACATCACACGGACACACGTGTGGCTCCTCGAGCAACGACTTCTCAGACAAAATCTCAGGACGAGATCTCCACAAAAACCCAAATCTCTCACACTACCAACAACCGTCGCTCCTGTTTAGTACGGTCTCGCAAGGTTGCACATATAGTGGCGTGACAATGGAAAGGTACCCTAGAGTCCGCCGGCACCAATGTGGACGCTGTCAACATCAGTTGCACACAAAACTTGAGTGCGTTGAACCAACAGATTTCCTAGAACTAACTCTAGCAGTTCAACTGACATTTTTATTTCAGGATTTTCAAGCACTTACAGATTATGCAAAGGTTGTCTTTTAAGCAAAAATTATAAAACCCGAAATATATCCACTGCATACCTGTAACCGGTGACAATAACCACTAAACTATCCATATAAAATTCGTGGCAAAATTTAGCCTCTGTGCCATACTGCGACACCACTGAATTGCGGTTCATCAGGCTTACTTTTACTGATTAAGTTGCTATAGCAGACTGATGTTAAACTTTGTTTTTTTTTGCAGTTCCTAACAGTTAGGCAAAAAGACGCTGCCTTAAAGTACATATAACAATGTCGTCGGTTAAATCTCAGTTTTCTTTCAAATGGGAGGCGTTCTCTTTGAGTACCGAAAATATGTTGCGGCTGAAGTTCAAAATGTGTAGCTTACAATCACTAGGAACTATTCGACTTGGATAAACGCAACACACTACTCACAAAGTCGCTGAAAATATTTCAACGTCATTAGTAGTGTGTTACGTCTATACACTATACTGCGATGCTGGAATACCGGGCCAACTGAAAAATGAGGCGATCTGGTGCAGCACATTAGGTAGACGGAGTGCATTGTAAGCGATACATTCAGTTGGGATTCCGTGAAAGCCGGTATGTAACTGAGTGTATTTGTCGGATTTGATGATGAGTTTGCTCAGCAACTGTTATGAGCATTTAGAAGAACATCTGGATTCGAAAAACCAGCATTCTCACTGCTATCACATCACACTCAAAACGGGTGGACAGAAACATGAAATCAATCAAGGATTGCAATTTTGTGGTTGATTTTCCTCCGCATGGTAGGCGGTGTTCATGCGCTTGAAAATTCTGTTGGCTTGTGTATGTTTTCACTTTAGTTAACTATTTTATCCCGTGTGGGGAATTTATTGTGGAAATTAACTAGTCCAGTGGAACGTCATCATAACGGATACGTGGCTAGGATAGCCCTGATCACGACACGAACGCAGAACAGAATGCGAGTCATGCAAGCACATCACTCCTTTCCACAAGGTTGGTTCGCGCATTTTAAAACTTAATTGTATAGGGCTAGTAGCAATGTGATGGTTTCAAAATCTAGAGCTGTGGTGACGTCTGTAGAAACGTTTTGCAGTAGGCAAACGTTAGGAGAACCTTTTATCCCGAAAATAAACACAGGTGCAACATATTTCATAGTTTCTACAAGAGTTCACTATTTCACTTTGCAGTTCAGTAAACGAACGAAATCAATATATTTGGACCATACAACGGCAAACCCTACCGATACCAGTGGAAAAACATGAAAAAGGTAAATTGCTTTGTTCAGATTCTTCACGGTTTACATATACAATCTAGTCCTCTCGGTCCTGGAGTTTATAGGTGAACGGAACAAAAGATCACTGAAACTATAAAATAGAGGTGAGGATGGGTGGGTTAGTAGAGCTAGATTCCATTGTGTCTGCTGTTGCGCACAATATAGCGATGTGAACTCGGATACAGAACGCAACTTATTCATGATGCGCCATTAGGCCTGTCACTCGAAAAAAGACCCTTATACTGTTGCAAACTATGCCATGAAAACGGACGATTAAGGGCGTAATACACTACTCATAAAGTTGCTAAAAGATCATAAACGAGAGATTCAGCTGGGTTCCAGGTAAGTCTCCCGCAAAACGAAATTGGTTTGCAAACGAGTGTATTTCGCTCTATTACTAGCCCTTACACGAACGGATGTGATTTGCGAAGTTGTGTGGATGTGAGCAACAATTACTAAATTTAGAAGAAGCGGACTTTCTACATTGTTTATAGCACCCGTAACAGCTGGGTTACTAAAAGCATCTCCAAATGTGCTTAAGTTAATCAAGCTTATTGGTTATCTGGTTCTATCGTACCACTGAATGCAATTATGTTTGTTTCTTCTGCGTGGTGGCGTCGTGTCAATCAACAGCAAAGGCCGGTTGCTCCAGCATGGATGCAGTTCCAAACTCGTCTGGTTACGTAACTCGAATGAGAGCAGCACATTCACACATCAACGGAGACAGTGTACAAATGACCAAGTTCTCGCAAAGCCTTCATGCTCATTGAAGTCACGGTGTGTGATTAACATTCTCACTCCACTGTAGCGGTTTACGCGTGACAGATGACACATTTTCACAAAGGCATTCACTTTGCTTACGACAAAAAAAGTCACCCTCATTATTCTTTACTAATACAGCACAACTTTTCAAAACTGCAACACATTAAGTGGTAACGTGTATCCTGTAAGGATGATGGTTCATTAAGCAGGCAGTAAATCAAAATCTCATTTGCGTAATTAAATAGGACTCGAAACTTCCAAAATAATGGATACTTTTGTCCTACATTTTGCCCGCGATTTACAAGTACCCTAGTAAAAGAAACAATCATCCTCATTTACAAGTAATATTTGGTGCAGTCCCAGAGATGTGTCCATCCACACCGCGGCAATCACAAACGTGGATTTTATTACCGCTGATGAAGGGCACTCCACTATCCCCTATTCTTGATGGCCTTCATGTAAATACACACCAAAATCGCATCTACTCGGTTCAGTTAATGGACAGTTTGCTGTGTGCACACAGTCTATCGGTGAACCATTTATTTCCAACGAATGTATCAGGACAAGCGACGTTACGAATATTTCCTACATGGCTCGCCTTCATCGAGAGAAATACAGGGGACCAGAATTGGAAATCTGGGTATATTTGCTGCATGGCCATGGCGTTGTTGGTGAGTTGTTTACCGTAGGATATAATCAACACATGTCGTATGTTTGGGAATGACTCATGAAAACACCAACAAATTTTCAAAATCGGTAAATAATTCGTTTCACATTTGCTAATCACGGTAAAGCTCTGACCATCTGGAGTCTCTTTCAGATTTATCAGATAACAGTTTTTCGCTCGCCAATTTGTGTCCTAATTAACGAGATATGAGGTATAAATTACACTGACTTTTATAAAAAATAATTGCAAAGCAAAATTATGCTGCCAGTTGGTCACGCTGATGGCTAGTTGAACAACTCGCACGCAGCAAGTGGCCATCCGTAAACCCCCTAGCACATTGGACCCATCGAAAAGAAATATGCACCAGGTAAAACCAACGGTTTTGTAAAGGGGTTGTCTTAGTTGCTTCGATCATTCTGAGTGACTTGCGCGACTTGAGTGAACTATAAGTGCGTTGCATTACATGCATCGGATGTGGATCTCACTACTCATCAACGGAAGCGAGATTATTAGGTAAACGTCAGCTCACAGATAAAGTTGCCCAGTCGTCCAAAAGCAAAATTTGCGTTACAAGCACCAAGTGACAAACACACTCTCTAGTAGGGGAGTTACAATGTTACAAGTCAACGCCAAAGCCGTACAGCCAATCAACTGGTGTTCCGACAACGAAACACACATACCATGCAAGCTGGGATCACTTGAAGTGTGGGATCACTTGGAGGTGGGAGATTACTTAATGACAGGTAGGACTGTACACACTAATATGAGAGATTCCGAAGCATCCAGAAGTATTTTCGTATAAACGGGGAAATTATCAGCAGCAGCTGGATAATAGATAAAACCTGCACTGGGCTGACTTCTCGATAAAGTTTATAGAGCCGCCTGCATAAGGCCTCAGCTAAACAAAACGACGTATTTGTGCTCAGTCTGGAACACTGATCGAACTGCTTGAGTTTCGTTACGGATGAGAAACTGGAAACCTAAACAATGGCCGCTTACTATGCACCATCTATCTATCTATCTATCTATCTATCTATCTATCTAACTATCTATCTATCTATCTATCTATCTATCTAACTATCTATCTATCTATCTATCTATCTATCTAACTATCTATCTATCTATCTATCTATCTATCTAACTATCTATCTATCTATCTATCTATCTATCTGTCTGTCTGTCTATCTATCTATCTATCCAACTATCTATCCCGTCTATCTATCTTTCTATGTACGATCCTGTGCTGACGGCGTGATCTCAAGGCAAGGAATTGGTTCACTAACCTAAAAGCACGATCTAGGTGTCCTATCTGACAGGTAACCTGTGGTATGATTCAATGACGGACAGTCAGTAATAATTGCGGCGGAACAGAATTCTACAAACTTCACCTGCGTTTGTTCAGTAGTCGCATTTGGGCAGCAAACGATATCTTGAATTAGACGTTGGTAGACAGTATAGATAGGTAGACCGTGATTCTCTAAGAAATTAACAGTCAATAATTGAGCAGAATGAAAGAAAAGGTTACGGCTAGATTGAACCTCGGGTAGTGTGCTATCGGACAAATTAAGCGGGGAAAAGTGTTTTGCAGTTCACCCTTCGGGAAAAAATGTTCAACAACAGATCCAGAAGTGGATGTGTATAAATAGAGTCATGAAAACAGTTAATATTGAGTCGACTTTGTATAAAATGGAATAGTTCAGTCTTAAAACTTGAGCAGTCACCAAAAGGGTAATGAATTGATTTGAGGAATAGGGAAACAAAAATAATTACGTCACGTAATCAACAATCTATCTAGCTACCTAGCACCAACTAGTCCATGTGCCCGTCTATCAGTCTGTCTACCTATTGACCAGTCCACTTTCCAGCCTTTGTTTTTCCTTCAGTCTGCAGTGAGGCAAGCAACTGTTAGTCGGCCGAATCTCCTAGAACCACCTCAGTGGATCAACCAACACCGATGTGCCATTGTGGCTTACTATTCACAATGGTCTTCTGCCAGATGCTCGCTCTTCAACAGCCGTGCGTCTAATGTTATACGCTTATTTGCAAAGTAAATTGCTGTCAACGGGAGATCGATCAGATTTCAGCGGAATCTCTCTTCTAGGTTATCAGTCAAATGAATCGCTTGCACAAAAACAGCCACGTATTTCAAGAAATACACTCATTTGCATATCAACTTGGTTAACTGCGAGAGACTCAACTGGAACCCAGCTGAATCTCCCGTTTGTGATGTTTTCAGGCAACTGAATGTGCTGCACCAGGCCGCCTCATGTTCCAGTTGCTACGATATTCGAGATATCGCGATACATGAATATACGTAATGCACTACTCATAAGGTTGCTGAAAATTCTTCGACAGCCCAAGACCGGTTTCGCCCTTCTCGCGGCTCATCAGGTAGGCGCATTATTCGTAGGAAACCAAGGAATTCAGTTAATGTCACGATAGGTTGAAGGACACAATATGTAGGAAAACAAATATGTATTAGAATATGAGTCTGGTTATAGTTCACCAACTAGCGTCGAACAGGTTTACATGGTCAATCGACCGGCCAAGAGTGGACAAAAATCGCGAGAGTCATCAATTTAGTGCGCATATGTGCGTTAACAGTAAAAAAGGAGACCTACGCGTCAATTTTCCACGAAGATTCCTGTCGAAAAATGTGTCCAGGAGCAAAACCTGTGGTGTGCGCACCACGTATTGTTCATGCCGAATTGTGTTTCGTCAAAACGAGGGATTCAGACAGAAATGTGGCCAACATTTGACCTGGCAGAATGTTATGAAACAGATTTAGACGATTCTGGGTAGTACTGTCTGTGCGAAATGTCTTCCAGGAAGAGGTCTCCGTGATCCCCGTTGCGCCTGGTTGCGCCTGGCACGCTGTAAGCTATAGTTGCTGATCGATGTTAATGTTGCGCTTGTTGTCGGTTGTCGGATTGCCTGCAGATGACTATCTGCAGATGTAGGCACTTGTCGTGCCCTTGTGGCGCAATCGGTTAGCGCGTTCGGCTGTTAACCGAAAGGTTGGTGGTTCGAGCCCACCCAGGGGCGCGAGGCATTTTGTCGGCGTGCTGAATCGCCTCTTCGTGGTTCCGACTGGGTAGCCTGGAGGTCAGTCTGGGTGAGCCAAGAGTTCAGCTTCAGCAACTCCAGACAGGGCTAACCACCCTGTTTGGTTTCAATGTGCTGGTTACTTTCGACAATGTACACTACGAGTCATCTGGCGCCTCCGGACCACTTCCAACCAGTTCCAACCAGTTCGTTCACAGGAGAGACTCGTGGGGCTCACGTGTGAGGAATGTGGGAAGTGCTGCGAATCGAACGCTGGCTTGGTAACCCATCATCGAGTTCACAGCGATGAAAGTGTTGGTACAAACATGGTCGCCCAATTGGCCTGGCTGATTGTTCCCACCGTTTTCTGACGGAGATTGGCCTGCGTGAACATCGCCGGCACGCACACCCCACCCAGCACAATGCAGATAAGCTTGGCCGAGTGAAGTATTCCGCTAACCGTTGGTCCCAACAACAGTCACAATCGCTCTTGCGTCTGGCTAACAATTTATATCCGTCTTGTGGCACACCAACCGGGCTGCTCGCGAGATTCCAGCAGTATTTTACCCTCTCCCAGTCTTGACCGAACACCTTTGTCTAGCAAATGGGTTTATTTACGTTTCCAAAGTTTTGTGCGTTACTGTTGTATCAGCGAAATAACAGGTGAATGGGTCAATCAAGCGACAAATGATCGACAAACGACAATTTCACAACGCGCGTACTTCACAGCTGCCTACCCAACAACCTCAACTGATAACTCAGGTGACCCATTCGATGACGAGTCCCGAGGTTCTCCGAAGCAAGCAGCCTACTCATTGGCTACCCAATCGGCTACATCCGAAGATATATTTTTACGAACACTTTACCTTGCTGTCGTTACTTCAGCCAAGTGATCACAAAGCAACAGTAATCAGCAACAGTATTCAGCGATAATTCTTGCCAACGTGATGTGCACCAACTATTCAAACACAGTTTCGGGTGTTTTGAGCCCTTTCTAATAAACAAAACTTAAGAAGGTCAAATAAAATTACGTAGTGTTTTGTCAGATTACGGGAGATTCAGCTGGGTTCCAGGTGAGTCTCTCGCAAAAAACAAATTGATATGCAAATGAGTGTATTTCTCGAAAACAGTCCAATTTGGGTTCAAGTAGAACATAAGGTTGACGGAAACTCGGGGACTGCGCACCTGGAACCCAGCCGAACCTTTCGTTTTTTATGTTTCCAAGCAATTGAATGTGCTGCACCAGGCCGCCTCATGTTCCAGTTGCTACGATATTCGAGATATCGCGATACATGTATATTCGTAATGGACTACTCATAAGGTTGCTGAAAATTCTTCGACAGCTCACAACATCACAAACGGGAGATTCAGCTGGGTTCCAGTTGAGTCTCTCGCAGTTAACCAAGTTGATATGCAAATGAGTGTATTTCTCGAAAACAGTCCAATTTGGGTTCAAGTAGAACATAAGGTTGACGGAATCTCGGGGACTGCGCCTACCTGATGAGCCGCGAGAAGGGCGAAACCGGTCTTGGGCTGTCGAAGAATTTTCAGCAACCTTATGAGGAGCCTCGTATTTCATTTTGTAAGGTATTCGAGATACCATAGTATATTTCATTGACACAATGCACTTACAACATACTCCCGTGGACTGGGCTTAACTGATTAGTCCCAAGAACGGCCAAATCCATTCTGAGCTGCTGAATAACATTCAGGAAATTTGCATTTGTTCCCACCAGGGTTACGTCAGATTGACGGTCGTTCACAGTGGTTTTCACTAAACTCCATGGCTATTTGCCGACCAACCACTAGTTCGCACAGAGTTTGATTTCAGGAACTCATTAGTGATGAGTCACAGTAATCGTGCTGAGGTAAGATAACTGCTGGGACAATCAATGATAATGAAGGGACATGCATGAGAAAGCACAGGCCTTTTTCAGCCTTGATGTAAAGATATTTTCGGAACGTCAATGACTACGAATATTTAACAAGAATATCTGTTTTGTGATCCAATAACACCGAAATATAGGCCCAGCTGAAACACAAGGCGGCTTTCGGACACCACATTCAGTTGAAGTTTATAATAAACAAGGGATTGAGTTTCAATTCAGTTGAGTCTCCCTTCAACATCAACTTGCATCCAATTTATCCTTCTTCTCCAATCTGATGGAAGATTTACGACTGCATCTGGTACCGAATTCGTACTTGGAGCGATCCGATACTATTGATTTGTGGGAGGTATGAGAGGACAATGTTGTAAGTCCCAGTGAAGACTTAGCGTGTTTATTGACCTTCGCCCTGAATGTGTATGATTGGCAAGCTGGTTCATGAGCAGGTCGCATCAGATAATCATAGTGACCGTTCGTCTACAACTGCCGAATTTCGAATCCAATGCAAAATTATTTGACGACTGCATGTTTTTGTGGTATCATTCAGTCACGGAATGCTATCCCAGTTTTGTTCACCGAATTCTCCGCTGTCAGTCTTTCTTAGTTGAGGCCAATCTGTTATTTCGAGGGCAAACGGTTCGCATATAGATGGATGAGTTTGGCGATCTGGAAAACATTAGCTGACAAGCCTGACCTTAAAAGCTGTTAGGCAGGAAAACAATGGAGGCGGCTGCGGATGACAGAGTGACCTCCAGCTGTTACTCTCCAAAGCGCGCACTGTCAATGTTCCAGAAAGCCCAACATCTGATACGAATTTGTAATTTCCAACAAGGCAAATAATTAAATTGTATTCATTCTTTACTCTGATACCAGGTTCAAAACTATGCACCATTAGATAGAAATGTCAGTTCATTAGAAACCACACTCGTCTTTGTACAAAGATAGTAATCCGTCCGTATTGATTTTGTTATTTATTTACCTTGTTGCCGTGTTATTTACCCTATTATTTCACAAGACAGTGTGATAACCCGAATTGGGAGTGTTTCCTATTTACTTATTTTCATTACCGTGTTTTTTGCATAACAGACTGCAGAGAACTTTTCCAGTTTTGGCCATTATTCCACGGAACAAGTCTACGACAGCGCCACGCTTGATGCCGAACACCACAATCGCAATGTGAGGCCCATTCGTTGTGTTGAGAACCTCTACGTAGACAAAAACAGAGAAAAAACTGAAACCATGCAGGAAGCGGCACACTAAAAGGGAATACTTCCTATTAAACTTGCCCACTCAGGTTACACTGATCAATTTAGCGAAAGCATGTGAAATTACCGAAGACCGCGGTTGGCTATATGCTTGTAATCTGCTTCAAGCCTTCGTAATATCACTGCAAGATACTATTCTAGAATTTTTTTCTCAAGTAAAGTATCCTCTATTCTGAGGAAATGTAGGCAACAAAGCTACATTCAAAGGACTAGAGGCATCCTCTACTGACGACTTTCACGCTTGAGCTCCCCGGGCTGTTAGATATGTACGAAAAATCGTCATTCTTTGAACAAACCACTGGTTCTAGTGGAAGTTATTCAAATATTTCAGTAGGACATTCGGAGTAGTACATAGCATATGAAGAAGCTAGAGATCCGTTTAAACTCATCAAAGATCATCATAGAGCAATGCGTTTGGACAGCTTATCATTGTTCAGATCGGTTTGCTCTTGCTATCGACATGGTGTGAAGTCATGGCCGAGGGATGGTTAAAAAGTTTTATTCCTTGAGCTGTTTTGTGCAGACTCTAGGAGCATCGCTTCAGCTTCAGGGTTTCTCGCTAAATAACTAACGTTCGCGAGAAGATGCTGATCTACTCCGTTTCCTGGGACACTGATATTTTCAAGTTCATACTATATTTAGAGTAAAAGGCAAAACTGCAATGAAAAATCTCCGCAAACAGAGGTCCCTAGCCAACTTGTGTCCGGACAACAAGTACAAGTGTCAGTTTGAGAAATCAGCTGGATTTGTTTAATATATTAGTGTAATCCGGAGGTTGTGATTTGATTTGGTCATTTGCTGAATTTGTGAAAGCCCCCAGCTGCTCATAAATAATCGCGATGCCTTTCTAAGCCGGAAACGATACGTTAGATCATTTTGCATGATTAAGGCAAAACCAAGTATCACACCCCTGGATGAGTACTGTGTTCTTAGACTGTGTCCGTCAGAGCACAAACTCCGCAGTTTCCAAGTGTATTACAGTGCAACGCATGACATTTTATTCACGCCGATACTAGTAGTGCCCCATGTCCAAATATGTTGTGCAGTTTGCCAAACGTCTGCAACTGATCTGTCAGTTAATTTTTTTAGAGCCATATACGCACTGAGGTAAGTGCACCTTGTTCCGTTTGGCCACCCGAAATAATTTGTATAAAACACGTTCCCAGAACTGCTGTCGTCAGATCACCAGTCCAACGGTATCCTTCTGAGCACCAATTTCTCGAATGAACCGTGGTCATTCACGCACAAACTTGTTTAGCCGGCAGCACTGGAGCCAAGCAAAAACAAAACATATTTTCCTTGTTGTAAATGAGGAAGCTTTCGGAAATCCGGTCGATTTTTGCCTAACACATATATAGCACTTTGCCTAGTAATTGGACGCTTAAATATCAGCAAAGATGGGCGCATCATACAAAGTTTGTCCGCCATGTTCTATCAACCTTTGTGACTAAAGTTATCACACCTGCTGAAATGCCACAAATCCTTGCGGCCCACAAGTACTTTGAAGGTGATCTGCATTATTTGAATCAGGCAGGTTTCATCAGTTTGCCAATAAATTTGCCAGGAAACACGAAAGACAAAGTTCACGCTTCTAAAAAGGGTGAAAGCTTTACCACAAAATTTGACAGTTTACTTTTTGTCCGTTTGCATTTCTAAAATCAATGGACTCAAGAATTGGTGTGTCTCATTTGACCGAATTGAGCATGCGCAATGTTGGAATCACTGTATACAAGCGTTTGTGAAAGCTTGTTGGGAATTGTGAAAAATCTGAAGTCTTTTGGCTCATCTCTGGGTATACTTTGACGTTTGAACATCTGGAATGACTTCTATTCAAAATGAGGAAATTAAAGGCTACTACGCTGTCATGTAGGAAGGATAAGACACCAATAACCGTTTAGAAGATAGAAAAACTCTGTGAGGAACAACCAGTGATTTGTACAGTTATTTGAACATTGCGGTAGTTTTAGGTAGTGCCGTTTGGCTAAAAACAGATAAAACAGACCGAACCTCAAATGATGAATTATCGTTCATCCGTATCATCCAGTGTCAGTGATGATTTCAGTCTGTGAACTACTGGTTAGGTCGAACAAGAAGTGTCATATGCTAACGGCCAAATAGCCGACGCAAGTTGATCACCCCTACGTCTAATTCAATGAGGTCGGTGAAGCACTAGACATTTTTGTAAGAGGAATTTTCCATGACTTGAATCTCTCCTAAATCAAACTAGAATTCTGGATTTTCTCGATGTCCTGCTATTAGTGAGAATGAAATCTTGCAGCTTTGGTTGTTGAACCTGAGGGCCTTCGCATTTCGCTCTCCCTGATGTGGACACCAGCTGTTTTCCCGGACTACCTGAAGTACTGGACAGATTGAGGTTTGGGTCATGTTAGCGCAACTGGGTAAGAAATTTGTAGGAATATTACAACAAATTTCTTCAACCGTGCTCAACTGCTGCAATCTTGAACTAATGTCTAGTGTGGCTTGGTTCACATTCATGCAGTCTGAACGTATCTGAGTATATGAATTTACCTGATAATTCCCCTGAATTACCTCGCCGCCAGCAGCATCAACGTTGCATATTTCGGTGACAATATGAGTCGATTGTCCACGTCACTGCAGGTGCAAGAATAGGAGAGAAAAATGGTGTGTTAGTGAGTGTGGATGTATTTCGAACTGCCAACATCCGCTAACATAGGCTGTAACCAAATTGATTTAAATCGCCGACTCTAGTTTACATTGGTATTTCGTTAGGTTTCTAGTGAAGCCTGTTTTGAGTTTCATTCCAACAGCATGGAAACTGTTCATAATGTGAGTTGAATTCTCCTGTTCTAGTGGCGATGTTTCAAAGATGAAGAGCAGATATTCAATTGAGATTTCTTCGTGTCAGTGGGGCCGGTCTGTGCAAAAGGCTGATAAGCTCCGCACAGTCGTTCCATCCTCATTGGGAGCCATTAGCAATGCGGGGTTCACGAAACTCAGATAGTTTCAAACCCGCGACCTTCGGACAAATGGTTGAACACTTAAACATTTAGTCACAAGTGGCTAATGAGTAGTCTGGTTAGCTCCTATTTGGATAGCATATAGCAACGATCACCCTTCATTCACAGAAATCCTATCAGGTGACTAAGTATTGACTAGCTCATCGAGTGGCAATTTCTAAGTTGAAATTTTGACTGACTTTGTGAAAATACTCTCCTTTTGAACTACTTATAGGTTGATCGTAGAAAAGTGACAAACTTGGAATATAAGATGCAGATGGTGGATGGTTTCGCCAGTGATGGTCTGCTATGATCACTAACCTTGAGCGAAGAGTGCATTGTTACTGATCCCCTCGTGAATCTAAGTGGATTTAAAGAATCACGGTAATTGCTTGAAAATTTGGAAGTTGTTTCTTCATTTACTTTCATTTACTTTCACAAATGAATTTCGCACCAGTTGACAGGTATTTGCTCTCTTTGCGTCAGGAAGTGAAAACTCTTTAGGTTCGGCGTTCATGAAGCAACACCTAGAAATTTAGTCACACAGGCCGATCGGTCGTAGGGTGCACACATTCTGTAAAGGTCAACCGAGTCTTCGCAGTAGAAATTTGCTAATCTTAAGGAAATCATTCTCAGATACCGACGTGCAGGTTTTCTTCTACTGTCTTACTATCATGGGTTGCCAGAGCTGAAGTATTTTGTTTATCTTAGCAGAGAACACGAAGCTCTCTTCATAAAAGTGAAACTCGTGCAGATCTATGGAAACAGACAAATGTTGCAAGTAGTGTGAGGACTGGAAGTCGCTTACCTTACCACTGAACTGATCATTGTACTAAAAGGTCATCCGTGTAGGCGAACCTTATGGACGGCAAATAAGTTTGAAAAGGACAAAAAAAATGCGGCATGACTATAAACTAATTCACATGTACGAGAAACGAGACCCCATCAAGAAGTGTACATTGCGGCTAACGTGTGAGTTATCCTGAGCAAACTAGTTTGATTCAGATGTTAACCTTTTGAAATTCGGAAGGCATCGGTCAGAACACGGTGTCAACTTTTGGGATTAACTAAGTGAAGAGTGAAATACTCCCCGAGGGCGAGGCGAAGCACCATACCAGGGGAGATTAACTCCAACCTTTTCCCGTAGGTCATCAGCAGTTCTCGTACATTCAAAGTAAGAGTAGGACAAATAAACGTAGAACATCGAAATTGTCCTATCGAAAGATAAAACTGACAAGTCTGCAGACATGATTCTTTGCCAGGAAAGTCAAGGTTGGCCACCAATTGCCAGCACACAAATTGCGTGTACACAAACTGGGTTGTTAGCGTCGAATTGCCACGGTTTAAGAACAGCATGACAGACGGCTGCCGTTCTGACAGTTTTTGTCGTCAAATCCTTGTCTAGACGTCCGGAGAATGTAGATCCATGTCAATCCAAACTGGACGCGTACATCTACACTTGTTAGGTTGATAGCACTTTGATGATGCGATTTACCTACCTGCAGGATGGTGCTATGTCTGAGTCCACAAATGAACATGAAGTGGCAGGCTCCTTCCATTTCTTAGATGTCCACATGTTAGGAAATTAGGATTGGCGAAATCGATAGTACATAAGCCAACCTGGGCAGAGAACTATCGTCAATTCAAAAGCCTCGTCTTGTGAAATAGTAATGAACCTTAACACTCGGGTCTGTTTACTAGAGTGAGAAAAAACTGCCCTAATAGGACACCAAAAAAACCTTGAAATTACATCAGCCGTACTGGAGGAAAACGAGTATCTGAGTGGTTTTAGCAAAAAATTAACAAAGACTGTGGAACGTAAATAAAAGCCAGATGATGTCCTTAAAAACAGTTTTCAACATGCTACCACGCAGATGGGACCAGAATGGTACAGCTGGAATTGAGGTAAACTCCAACAAGAACACCCTTAGTAGTGTTCAACAAAATACAACGAATTCTAGCAGCAAGCAACTTGGACAAGCCATGCTGCTTGGCAATCCCCCGTGCATCTGCGCTGTCTATTACACCGCTGGAGCCGGCAAACGTTTGTCTACAAGGATTTTGTGAACACGTCTGAAGCGATTTATCATCTGATGGTTTAAAATTTTGATTCAGTGCAGCTGATTTTTACCTGCCTGATTGCACTAACCCTAACTAATCAAGAGAGTCATTCGAAAACAGCCCGAAAAGTCAACAGCCATCTACTACGCTTTCTCGACGCCGTGGCGCTTTGACGCCACAAACTCTGTGTGAATACCTGGAACTTGTGATGAGTTTCCTGGCTGACATTGAATATTGTGTGCCGCCCGAGTACTTTTGCACAAGATATTGGTTCTGGTTGTCCTTACTCGCTCGGAAGACTTCCCTATCCCAAGTGTCTTTGTCTGTCAAATCATTTGTCCTAAATTTGATCCTGACTAGGTGAAAACAGCTGACGAGTTACGCGAAATAGTTTAACATTTTTGTGGCGCTTATTCGTCCGCTTACAAAATCGAGCAGAGGAAGTGGTCGAAGTGAAAATGTGCACTACATGAGTGACATTCCCACATTGACTGTCGTTCAAATGGGGACTTTAGACAAACCGGAGGGCTTCTTTCAAATGGACGTATCCAAGTTAGTAAAGTTTCCATCGGGCTTACGCGTGGCGAATTTAGACACAGCGCGGTCAAATTCCGCAAAGTAAACTGGATATACACGGCAGAAAAGTCCGCAATCGTTGCAAACGCATATGTTCGATATGTGTGCTATATTATCAGAAGACCCTCATGCGTACTTACCTATGCAACCTGAATATTTCTTTTATCATAAGTCTGGTAATGATCAGTATCCCCATTAACGTTCTCCAATCCTCCGACCCTGGCGATGTGATTGTAGAATAAGTCTCTCGTTTGGTGCATCTACAGATGATTCCGCGGCTTTCTCTTTTTGGCCCATTTGGTCGCTTTGTGGAAATAAAATTTGAGGTAAAAATGTAAGTTTGTGTTATTTGGGACAATTACGAATTTCCTGACTGCTTAATTGTGAAAAGTAGCTAGCGTCAAGCTTTTGCTTTGTTTTACTAATGAGATTAGGATTTGTCCGCGTACCTCATTTTCCAGTTAGATATTTTCTGTTACGAACAGACTGTACCTTACCGTGGTGTGACGGTTTGTGAACCTGTGCGACCTATTGAGCTGGACTGGAGGGTGTCAGCGTGACACTCGCAGATTCTCTCATACTATCCTGGTCAATATATAGAGGTCTGACGAACACAGTTACCTGGTCCTCCAGGTTGGGGGTTGGATCATCTGGTGACGTGTTCCGTAAACTAGTAATGTAATTGCACGTCCAACCAAACACCGGTCAGGCTTTTTAGCCAAAGGCTCTGGCTGAGCACCCTAATCGTTCTCCTGTCCAGGTGTGGGCGTCCTGGAATTATCCTAGCCTACGTACAACCATGATACCTACGTCTAACAATAAATTCATGCCATATCGGAAGTCGCGTGATGCCATCAGCTGGGTCGCCTTACTCGCTGCATAGAGCAGGGTGGATAAGCAAAAACAGGCTGTTGCTGACGCTTCCCTTGTTTCTTTTTACCATACTTTTTCCTCCGCCTCTCTCCAAACACTTTAATAATTCTCCTCTTCTGGGCCCATCACTTAGGGCTGATGATTCCTTTTGTCCTATATCGGTTTTGCGTGCAACATCTACTCGTCAGATGGCACCGACATTCTCGGGTATCTCGAAATCAATCTTCAAACCTCGACGCCCAGTCTATCTGGCCGCGTTCAACGTCTGCACTCTGAAGCAAGCAGGACAACGAGCTGCTTTTGCTCTCACACTGGACTCGCTTGGCACTGACGTGTTCTGTGTCCCACAAACAAGAATTCAAGATGCAGGCACAGCGTTTGAGCTAACCGCTCCATCACTCTCAACTCGTTTCCGGCTACGCAGCTCTGGTGATCCAGAGGCTGCTTGGACAGGATGTGCAGAGGTTTGTATCGTCCTAATCCACCGGGCGGAAGTATCCTTGCTTGACTGGATGCCCGTTGATAGTCGCCTGTGTGCGATTTGTCTGGCAACGTCTGTGAAGGAGTCTCACAAGCGGGAGGTTGATCGCTGTCTGTTTGTTGTGTCTGCTAAAGCCCCAAAAGACTATAGATTCGGTACCATCAAAGACAAGTTTTATGATACCGTGAATGCTTTGTTGCGGCGAGCTTCAAGCTCGGATATCGTTGTGATTGCCAGAGTTCTGAATGCACAAGTGGGCAGGCTTAGTGTATCTGAGACTGAGTTAGGAAGTCGACATGGACTGGACTCGTTAAAAACGGACAATGGGGAACGATTGCTTCAGCTGTGTGCTGACTGTAGATTGTTTTTGTGTAGTACTAACTTCCGAACTAGCAGAAGTCGTCTGGCCATATAGTGTTCTCCAGTGGCGTGCCGGCCACGAACTCAAATCCATCACATTGGCATCAGTTACCTGTGGCGTGAATCAATAACTGACTGCCACTTGTTTAGGAACACATTCGTGGATTCCGACCACGCGCTCGCCCGGCGTCGCAACTCTCTTCGTATTCCAGGGCCGCGTAAGGTGCGGAAAAATCGTCTGGCAAATGAGAGACTGTCGGATCCGGATGTTCAAATCGCCTTCTAAAATCCCTTCCAAATACTCCATTATCAGATGTGAATTCATACTAGGACGAGATTGCCACTTCTTTGTACAGTGCTGGGAGTTTTGCCTGTGGAATGGTGCTACGAGGCTCATTCTAGCACTGGATATCCGTCCAAACATTAGCACTGTTCAAATCTCGGAGAAATATCCCAGTCAGTCCCAAACATCTCTTAACCGGACGAATTATTAGATGTCAAGCAAAAGAGAGCGTGCGAGACGGTCGTGAAGTTTGGAGGACATAGGAAGCTAAGGAAATGGAAGAAGTAATGCTTAAAAATCAGTTGATCCGCGCAACCGGTCCCCGGAAACCTCCTCTGAGCGAAACCATCAAGAATCAGTAAGGAGTGAATAAAGAAGAATAAAGAAGAAGACTGGCGGGCCGAATCCTTCGAACAGCAGCTATCGTCACCAACAGCTGTTACTCATTTGGAGCCCACAGTTGACGTAGAAATCTGGACGGTTCATAAGGAACCCACTACGGTCTGGAAGGTTGATGACTGCATATGTTATCTCAAGCGCCACAAAGCTTCTGGTTCTGATGCCCTCTCACCCGTATTGTTCAAAGATATGGGTGAAATCATTGGTCAGCGCTTGTCTGATCTGTTTGCTTGCATTTGGGAAAAGGGGACTGTCCCAGACAACCGGGAAGAATCGATGATAGTGTTCACTTTCAAGAAAGAGGCTCGTAGTGAGTGTGGTAACCACATGATGATCAGTTTGACCCCGGTGGTAACGAAAATGCTGACGTGACTTATGTTTCAACTTATGGCGGTCCGTGAAACACTAACTCAAGCGCAGCAAGCGGGATTCCGGCTCGGTAGGGATTGCGTTTACCAAATCTTCACACTCCATCAGGTGCTAGAACAACGCTATACGCACAGCGACCCATAATTCTAGTATTCCTCAATTTCGAAGGTACATTTGACTTGGTTAACCGGCACTCAAACTTGTGGAGCGTCTTACGCAGCTTGGAAGCCGAATTAGTCCTGATTATTGTGTTACAGATGAAATCATTGCGGAAATCTACAAGGCTCGGGTCGCGTTTGTTAATTTGAGACACCTAGTGCGTCAAGGCGTTATATCCCTGAACCTAAAGGGACGTGTGTAGCAGGCTACGGTGCAGGCTGTTTTGTTGTATGGCCGTGAGACTTGACCTGTTCGAGCAGCGGAACTGAGACGACTTCTCGACAACCATTGTCTCAGATTAACAGCTCGTGTAGGTTGGTGTCGGCGATTCTCCAACGAGGCAAATAGAAAATGAATTTTCCATTCTGCAACAGGAATGTGGCCAGCCTGGATGACTGTCTGGAGTTATGAGCATCCCGCAATGAGTGTATTACGGTAGCACTAAGTCCCTTCCCTGTCTACCTTTATTCTTTTCTTCACTATAAGGCCTTCAAATAAATCATAGTTTTAAGGCAGCGAAGCATCGGTGTTGAACACTGATGTCATGCTGTCCATGATGATGGGATTTCATAAGGTTTCACCAAGTTCACAATGATTTTCGTGAATTTTTCTGTTTTCAACAGCGGAGATTTCTTTGGAGCATGACTACTGAATGATGAGTTTAGGTTCATTCACAAAGTTAGATCTTCGTTCTGATCGTGGTCGAAGGTGTTTTAAACGTCCACCGCTCGTCTTAATCCCACAATACTTTCCGGCTACGTTTTTCGCATTTATGAACCCTTTAGGATTCAATGAAACGCGCGTTATTTTTTGAAGTTGCATTTTACGAGCAGTGAACTACTGGCCGGTGGTATGTCGAAAGGATGAGCGTGCTGGTATCGGTCGACTGGTTAGTGGTACACGCATATGAAAAACACTTCACATTACGTAGGTAATTAGTGTTTCTCGCAGACCAACACAATCAGCCGACTGAGCTCGTGGACGTCCGTTTAACGAAAAAGACTTCTTGGCGGATTCATCTCGGCTATAAAAGTTATAGACGGTGTATAAATTGAGGACACAGTTATACGGAATTCGCTGGTTCATTAAAAATAACAAATGACAGTAAAATTCGGTTTTCAACGAACTATGCGGACGTGTACGATGCGTCCTTTTCTGCAGAACCGCACCAGACTCTAAAGATTATTGTGACCGAAACTGCGTATAGACCTCAGCTGTAATGTTTTGATTAACCGATAGGATTCAACATCATTTGGCCTTAACTTGTCGTATGGCATACAACCTTATTAGCCGAAGCAAAACATTTATGAAAACAAATTTTTCGATAACCTGTCTTCGAAACAAGGTCTTCGACCAAGGTCCCATAGAAAGAGAAAGTTGGAAAAAGTGACAACAGTTAAACGGCATGAAAGAGTTGAAAATAAAGAAAAGAACGTGGCCTAATTTCTGAGTAAGTAGTCTTGGTAATCAGATGCCAGTATTCGTCTTGCTTCGACTGGTGACTACACGGACGGACAGCTTAGAGAAATAGATACATATATTCCTGGTTTTGAATGGGTTTATGATTAATGCAAACTGACATGCCGTAGCAAATTTGTCAACACACAGACGCCTTTGCCTGGCCGCATAATACTGCAAAAGATAGTTAGGTCACTAATTTGCCACAAACAGAGCTGCAAATTTACCGTACACAACTGCTCTTAACACTTGCTTTACGAGAAACACGTTGGGTGTCTGAAATTCACACTGCAGAAAATTTACATTAATGCTCTACTGTTATGACCCCGAGCGTTAGTTGAGAACTGGTTTGGGCATGCATCCACCGCGTGTACCGAAATATGGTGTTTTCGCGCACGATCCCACAAGTCCACAAACCAGGCCGGTTGAGGACAGCAGGAGGTCTATAAATTCTGCATTCTTTCTCTACAGGTTTTTTCCTTGTTTCCCAGAGTTTCACTGCGAGAAATACCAGGCTGGATTTGTTGGACAAGTTGACAGAGATTTTGGTCCGATTTTGGACCTCAAAAACAATTAGTAGATTACAGCTAAATTTTCTCGATTTTAAAATTCTGATGAAAGCCTATTGGACGAAAAATTCCACAGAAAGTAAAATCCAACTGTCCAGAATATTCACCTTCATAGGTTTGTTTCCTTGTAGCAATGATAAAAGTTCAATTAAACGCTTGACGGAGAGAGACAAAGGAGTTTAGATGGATAATTTTAAGGATTCACCCTGAAGCACTTTTGGATCTACGAAGATGAGAACATAAAACAGAGCACGAGGACGTGCCATTTAAGGGAGATACGATTGCTGAGCTAGTTACCAGATAGCTAAGACACCCTGGTGAATTTACGTATATGGCCGCTAATCTGTGCCCGAGGCGTCCGTCCCAGCCCTAGTATAATGTTCCATTCGGGACGTAAACTGTCAGCTTCTGCTACCAACATTTCCGTGTTCTCCTTCATGTGCTCATGTCGAGCGTTGCTTGCTCGCCGAAGGACAAGGCGTTTGTCCGAGGGACTACTAGAACACAATCTGTTAGCCTCGAATAGTTGGTGGGATGCTAACTTTAATGCAACCATGTCACGCCGGGCCAAAACCGCACATATGAGCAACAAAGGGCACACCTAAGTTCCATACCGAATTTTCCTCCACTGATGAAGACTGGTACAATTCAGGCTGCTACTGATTTCAGAGGTCGATGAAATACGGTGACCTTACCCACAACTCTGCGCTCAAAATGGACCTGAAAGGACCATGGCTTACGAGTAATTTAAAACAGATATTTGGGTGAGGCAATCGTTTTTAGTGTCTCGTCGTTAGACACAGGTACATATACTGGTTAAAAAGAATTTATCGACGTAAATATCCAGGAAACAATGGGTAAAAACGCTTTGTTTGACAATAGCCTATATTAACTTGGCCTTGTGACCTACTGACCTTGTTCCACTTCCCTCTTTTCACGTGTATATATATTTGTATATAGGTATGTGTCTGTATATATTTATATGTTTATGTATTATGTATATGTATGTGGTGAAAACCCAATCAGGCTTAGTGCGATTAGTTGAAGAGAACAAGAAAATGTTGACGTTTATAATTAGCTTACATGCAGTAACTTTACCACGAAGTTGCACATCAGTGACAGGTCTCTTTATTTTATGTAGCGCAATTGGGTTTCGGATGGTGGTATGCAGATAAAACTGCGTTTTTTATGTGGTCTCACGCGTGTATCAGGACCCTCCAAGGCACCCAGAGGTTTACCGTAGTAGTAGACGCTTGTATCAGGACCCTTCAAGGCACCCAGAGGTTTACCGTAGTAGTAGTAGTAGTCATGTGTGGACTTTTGTTCTGTTCATTTCGGTCTTTTAACTGTAAACCATGTGCCAAAGGTACTTCTAGCTGATACACCTATGGTTACCGGAAAATGAAGGGGCGTGAGAGATAGAGCCAAGTCTAGGAGGCGATTTCGTGATTGATTAGTTACGCAAAATGGACAGCTGCGCATTGAAGAGAGTATCGTTGATGCATGAGTGCTACTGACAGAGTGGTTGAACCAACAATGATGGTTTGGGTTAGTGGGTCCCCATCCAGGTAGACGGGACTTGTCGTCCCAGCTGAGTTGAATGATCAGACTGCCCACCTATTGGTCATTCCCATTCAGCACATGGCTGAAATAAATGGGCTGTGCGAGGCACACTGTTCTGTGGAATATGGCACGTGGGTCCTATCCAGAACAAAATTTTAAACGTAACTCATCCATCATAGTGGAGCTCCGAGCTTTTGAAACCATCTGAACTAATTCAACAATTCTGAACCTATGCGTCCATTAGACCGAACCTAAGATTCGGGGGCACCGAACACTGGTAACTTCCGTATGTCCTCTGACAGCATACTCCACGCTTCTGATCCACAAAGAAGTAAGGATCGTACTGCTTCGCTGTAAACTCACACGCAGGCCACGTCGACCTCATAGGTCTCGGAGGCTGGTAAAAGCTGCCCTAGGCTTCCCTGTTGGCTTGAAATCACTTTGTCCGCCAAGGAACAGCATACCCTGTGGTAAGCGGTCCATACTATTTTGTAGATCAGAAGCGTGGAGAGGACATACGAAAATTACCAGTGTTTGACTGTCGGTGTCTGAGATTGGCAAAAGCTGCCTTGGTCTTCCCCAGCAGAGAAGGATTCTCGTGTCGAATCGAAACATATACCAATTTGCAGGTAGAAAAATTTATCTACCACATTGATTGACTCGTCTGTCGCCATGAGTTTTGGGCTGAACCCTACCCAGTGTTCCAGCGGCAATTTACAGTTATGCAGCGCAAACCGAACCATGCGGTACAATTACCGAGTTTATTTAAAATGGCTTGCATCCTTAAAGAAGAGCACTATCATCCGTATACTCGTTTTCTGTGAGTAAACTCCATCCTTTTTGGAAAGTGTGGGTGCCGCGTGCCTTGCCACGTTGGAGAAATGATATTTCACGATTGCTTCTTGTTGTTGATAACGGGCCGGTTTTGATGCTCCTTTCAGGCTCGTTGAGTTTTTCCAGATGTTGTGCGGCTGCCAAACCAGACTGCATTCAGGTTGTATTAGTTAGCAGTGTTTTGGGTTGTGAAATTACCTCTTCAAACTTTTGTCGTATTCATCTGCAACCCACACGGGTCGGCTAGCATTAGGCTGATCAACGGTGATTTGTTTACCAGGATACGAGTTACAAAAAAGAATACGGAGTTGATTTGCGCCTTTGGAAGATTAGAGCAAACCAATTTTGTCCCAGTACTAGCATTACAAGGTCACATATATAAGGTCAAATATAATGTCAAGCATTTTTCAGGAATGAATAACATGGTTGCCATAATAGTGACACTGGTATCAGGTATAAATTGACAGCCGTTCATAAGTCTGATCTCACTTGAGCCATTGATGTGGACCATAAAACGGTGAAGAAAAATTAGATAGCCAAAACAGAACAATATACATTTTCTTTCCAAAGACTGATGACAATTGTGTGGAATGGCACATCATTTGTTTTCAGAAGGGACGGTAGCAGTTACATGGTTTCACGCCATGCTGTGGCTAATGGTTAGTACATTTCGGTTAAAAAACACTATGCTTCGGGAGGATATTAGCGGATCAGTATGACGGCTGAAGGGAGATATGGAGTCCGACCCATAGACTGGGTATTTGGGCGTGGAATAATACTGGTGTCTTGTTGGAATTGGAGGATGGACACAGTCCTCCCGTTGGAGGTGAGTGGCTTTGAAGACAGTATAAATGACCATTGCTTCCGTGTCCACTAACTATACGTCTCGCCGCCCTTAGGCTTGCATTGAACGGTCGGGTTAACCGACAGCATATAGGGCAGAAAGCTTTATAACTTTTTCAGTATGGTGTTGTCGTCAAATAAGCTACGACATAGCCAAGTTTACTCACGCAGAGCTGGTTCGATGCGTGTCCATGTGCTTACCGCACGCAAAGGTCAAACCAGAACTCGATTAAGTTGTTATCATCACAAAACACGTGAGATATTTCAACACTGCTCTTTGAACTGCATTCCACCCAAAAATGACAGCTGTTTTATCAGTTGTTTAAGGATGGCAAACAGTGGAAGAAAGCGACACCTCGATCGACATACAGTCCATAACTAATTTCCTTCCAACGGTAGTTGTGGAATGTTTAAATCTAGGCAGTCCACTCGTTGCTATTCTTGAGAACCTTCTTTCACTGTGTCAATTACAAACAAAATGATGATATCGCTGTAAAAGCCCTTTGGAACTGACGTAGTTGAAGAGTTTTACAGTGAGACTTGGGCAGTCGACTGAAAGGGACAATCAGTGGATGCTCTTGCACAATGGATATGACTCGTGACAAAAAACGAAAAACAGGCTAAAAATTTGTCATCAGCTCTTTGGCTTCTTCCCAAAAAGTGGTTTTACTTGCGTGTTCCATGTGGTAAAATAGTTCTTTTTGTGAAATTTTGGTTGAGGTGATAGTGTGCCTCAGTCCGTCTACGGAGCATCTACCTGAAATGCATAGCACTCAGAATTTACAAGCTTCTGCTCACTGCTGAACGGGCTATACCTAAACGACGTTTTCTATCTGGATAATGTTTCGTCTTGCGGTTAAAGACGTCATGCAAAGTCGTGCACTCGTAATAGGATGCCTTAAAATTCGGACAGCTATGTTCTTTCGGAATATGGACATAGCCATTCGTGACCACTTGACTGCTTTCTGGCCTGTTCCTATCAGCAGCACCAGAATTACCTCCCCAAGTTTTCAGCCTGATTCATAATTAGATGCCTGAATAAGCACAGCACTTGGGGTAACTAACTTATGTGCAGTAAAAATGAGAATGTGGAGTTATCCAAATTGTGGACAAATTATCCATCCACCCTGGCAAACGTCTTCTCAGTTGCCATCGTCAGTGCGTTGTAACGGTGCGATAGTAAGTGCATCATCCGGAACTAAAAATCGGTTGTCTGACTATCCAGTGCTCAGTTGTTCAATCGAACCACATCCGTCTCAGGTTTTTCGCCATCTTAAAACACCCAGAGTGATTCTTTTTTTGACAAGCTAATCAACAGAACGGTCTAGGTGAAGAGGTAGGATCCGATATCATAATTCAGGTAAACTCGTTGTGGGACTAACTGGTTTGCACCCAGAATGAAACTCGACGAACTACCCAGAACATGAGGTGGGAAACGGTAACGAACTTTGAGCGTGAGACTTTGTGTCACTATTATGAAAGGCCCACTTCGATAGCATGGTTTCAGTTAGTGAGTAATGGACAATGATCTGAATGTCAAAACGACCATTACGATGAAAGAGGAGGGAGCAGTATGACTACAGGTTCCAGCAAAAAAATATGCATTTAGCTATTAGAAGTCTTGCACAAAATGTGGTCTTTTCAGTAAAGTTGATTTACCCTACAACGGCTTGATTCTGTCCCGTGTCAGGGACTCTAGCGGCGATAAAACTCGTTAAGATGGGCCCCATTATAAACAGCACTCTTACAAGAACCACTCCACTTTTAGAGGGTAGTATTATGTTTGCTGTTTTTGCACTTATTTTCCAAAAATATCTTTTTTTATCATAGCAAGCCAACAACCGTCACATTAAAGTTTTGGGCCTTCTGTTATGGGCACAGTAGAACGTTCCACACGTTCTGAAATGTCACCCATCCTGACTAGTACTTCTGAGCACAAGTGAACTCCTTTGAACATTGACGGAACCTATAATTTTCCACCATCAGATTTAACGAAACAAACTAATATATCGTTGCAATTTCATGGAAGTCTATCTGACTGAGTGTCACATGACTATGGTCTTGTGTTCCATTTATATCGACCTACATTTTTGAAGCCTGTTACACAGATTGATTTTTTCCGACAACCGTTATGATCTAACATCATGGGCTCCTGTTCCTCTAAGGAAGAAATAAGGGGGAATCAGCACTCCGTTCCTTTTCATCCAAGAGATTATCCGTTAGAAAACCCAAGGATTAGGTGGAAAGACCCAGTAGACTACAGACAATCGGCTAGCAGCCAGTCATTAGAAAGACCGAGTTACTACAGTAAGGAGAGTGTGACGCACTATAACCATCAAAGGTCCCCTTCTGAAGGGAAATCAACGAAAAGCCAATGTGTGCGTTATTCGTCCGCCTGCTGTGCACCGGTCGGAATACGTCAAACAGCCGACGGTGTACCTTACAGGACTTCGCAAACCCAAACGGATGTGGTTCCGCAGACGTTAGTTAGTGCGTCGTCTGCAAACAGTCCTACAGAAGGCCTCAGTTTAATGCACCCTGGGCAAGACCATCCAGATCCAAATAACACACCGCTAGCAACCACAGGAAGAACAGTCGACGGGCGATACCAGCTTGAATTTGTCTGTAATGGAGCAAGTGTAGAAGCCGAAAGTTTCGTTGGTCAAGACAAAGATCAAACGACGCATCTGATAACCAGGCATATTATTCGTCATCCTAACTGTATCTACGATCCGAAGAAGGGTGAGCTGCATATTGCAATTTTGCAGAAACTGCCAGTTGATACAACACAATCGCTAGACATGAAACCGTTGGTGTATACAACGAACGTAACGAGTGGAATCGAAGAGGGTGACTTAATGATAGATGCTATCGATGCACCTGCAGAACAACTGGAGCCGGAACGTGACACCTACTCACCAAATTTTATTTACCTGGGTTATGACCCTAAACGAGCACGACAGAAAAAAAAATCATGTCAGCAAAAAATACCGGTGGTTCAGACGAAGGAATCAAAGTCCAAAATCAAACGTTCGCGTGGTGCTTCAGCTTCCGTGTCGGAGGAGCCTGATAGTACTTTACTGCGATCTAGCCAAGCGGCGTCCACTACGACTGCTAAACAGGATATTTCACAGTTGAAATCAGAACCAGACCCTGATATTAACGGACAACCCGGTATAATCATGGCTACAGAACCTGCTATTGTGCCCGTCATTGTTAAGCGTAATTTGAGGTACATTCCTGTCTCCTCAGTGCGGAATGACTTTGGACAAGCAAACAAGACGAGTGATGTTGACGTTAAAATCCCAGAAGTTGCTGAACAATTTACCAACAATGGTACCTGTACCAGTTTATTTTCCTTAGACCAACCCAGTTATATCAATCTTGATCAGAATGAGATAGCTGAGGAAAAAATCTCAGTAGGTTTGCCATCTGGATCACATTCAATAATGGATTACGAAATGGACAGGGACGCAGAAAGTTTTCGCAATACATCTGGCTCCACGACAGCTCCTGCTACGCCCTCAAGATTACCAGAAGAACAAATGTCTCTTGCTTCAAAGTCAACCGACAATGCTCCTGAACGTTCAACTCCTGCAACACTTGTATTCACAACTTTGTTGAACGAGCCAAGGGAAGTTGAAGCCTTCGAAGAATGGCACGAAATTAGTCAAGCACACGACTTCGCTGTTCACGCAACACAACGAGGCAACGAGGCAGTGACAAACAAGGAAGTTAAAAGGAACTCTCGAAGAACTTTTTTTGATTTGCTTACCAATCTCAAAAGACAAGAACCACAAACTCAGATGCCGGGAGCCAAAACATATGACACTGAATCTGGTTCAGTTGCCCCCACCGCACAAGAAAATATATCGCCTGTGTACTCGGAAAAAAACACTACTGTTGCAGAGAACACCGAAGTCTCATCAAAACAACTCTCAGACCAGACGTCTCCAGTCGTTCCTGAGAATTCGGTTGACAGCAAACTTAAAGCCATTTGCACATGCACCATCAATAAAAAGAAAAACGGAAACTTACTATGTACGTTGGATAAAACGGTAAATATGCATCTGACTGGGAATCCGGTAGAAACTTCTGGGGGTGTGAGGAGCATGACCTGCGTTGCCACTCCGAAAATGGCCATGGAAGTCATGCTTGATACCCAACAGATGAGGCCTTTTCTTCAAACCCCTCTACGTCGCTTAAATGCTGTAAAACCAACGAATCGAGAGCAAACGGCTGTGGCTCTCAGATCAAAGACCTTTGTTTCGCCAATTCGCAATTACTCATCAGATAGAACAAAGTACCGCAAAGGAAGTGACGAGGTTGATTTGGCGAACGAACGATCAAAAACAGACGCCACAGTTCCCAGTTTCCTTCCACCTATTGAAAATATTCACACAACCACCATGGTTTCTGATGTCCAACTTCTCACACGAACAAGCAAAACAGAACAAAATGGAGGTGTCACTTTGCCAAAACTAAGACAGTCTGGTTCGAATCTTAGCGAACACAAAACGGGAGCATCTGCAAATAGAAACAACCATATCCCAAGCAAGTCCAGTAGAAGAACCAGAAAGAAGGAGTATGATATACTCGTTTTGCATCCGTCGAAGTAATTTGTGATTTTCACCGATGCTACCTCGCACACCAACCACAAAGTTGAACCATGCATTTTGCCTTGGTTGTGTTATATTCAATTCATTTGAATCAGTGACAAATGCATTATTATTATGACTCCATATTCTTGTCAGTCATTTCGGATTTAATCAAGCCCTCTTATTTGAAGCATTTTCTCCCACACGGCTTTGTTCTGCTTGTGGTTCATGCCAAGTGGCATAGATAATACACTTTCCCTTCCCAATACACCTAACTTTGCACACATTGTATGCTTTCTGAATATGTGTCAATTCAGACATTTGGTTCGTCGACTCGCAGACATAGGAATCCCACTGCTAGGGTACCGCTGCAGTGTGCCGTTGGGGCCTACTTGCTGGTGAAAGCGCTTAATCCGCATGAGATTTTAATGAAAATAAAGTTTGCTTATACAGGAAAAAAGTGTAACAAGTTTTGAGTTGGACTGGACACATCGCTGAGATGTTGTTATGTGCGACATACTGGTGGACGGGCGGGGTGAAATTCCAATGATAACGGCAGAAACGCGTTGAACGGATATTCATGACGTCATATTAGTACATGGCAAGTGGAAAGGGAGTTCAGGAACTCAGTTCCCCCGAGCAACTGAGGTGGTTATATTTACCTATTACAATCCTTTCTAATATGTAATCGCAATTAGGTGTCCTGAAGCGATTAGTTAAAAATGAGTGACTTGTAACCCCCTCAAAAATTCTCCTTCATATCAGATAGTTGTTTAACCAAGCTGCTAAGGTCGCTTCTGTTAATCAGCATTTTCGCTTTCTGTGTGTAGGTTCTGTCGGTTCTCCAGTATGCAAGTTTTAGAAGGCAAATTTAGGACATTTGTTTTTCCGTCGATAGTTAAATACGACTGGTGACTGTAACAAATGACACTAATCTGAATGTCCTTTGTTTTGTTTTGTGAGTCGAACCCTCGTAGGAATTAAGGGATCCAGTATCTTGGTTGATCACGTGTATCCATTCAAATGTCGGGCCCCCTCTAGTTACATGTAGGCTAGCTATGTCAAAAACAGTCTAAACATCGACAGTAGGTTGCTCTGAGTGGCAGAAGGTGCTTTTTTTTATCTATCCACGCGGTGATTCTTGCCGCACACCAGTGGGGCCGTAAGTAGTCGAGAATAGCAGCTTGACGTGATTCTGTCTTCTGCTGAGCTCGTGGTAGGTAAGTAGTTGAGGCGCGAAATTGCCGACAGGAAGTTTCATTTTTCGAATCCAACCTTTGCACCTCGACTGCTTCTATCCTAGCTTGAGAAACCTGGCAGTATCACAGCTTTCCTGCTTCATTCGCGTAGTGGGCCGTTACTTACCGAAAGGGTATTACGGCTGAAAGATTATTTTTTTAAGTTGTTCACTTCAGCTGTAAAATAATCATCTTTTTGCGGATGCAATATGTGTTTGGACTAGGAATGGCCATCGCATGAAAATCAGGAGAGTTGCATTTAGCGGGGCTCAGGTGGGCTATGGACAACTAGCACCTTGCTCAAGCCTTTAGAATACAACAGTTCAGAAAGACTTGGGACTGTCTACTTCTAATTCTCAGCAGAATATACTTTTCTGTCGAGGACAGAATTCTGTTTTCATTCTAGCACTTTCAATAACAGGAACTTAGAGCAACACGTACGGGGACCTTGGAATCACCTAGCAACTAGTGCAGCGGAGCTATTTTGCTCAACAGCTGGAGCAAGTTATCATCCACCAGCCATCCTCGTTTCTAATCAGGGCTTCCACCTTGGCCCTAACTTCATTACCCATTGTCCGAAACTTGGTCATTCGTGCATTGCAGTTGATTTTGTGGGACTTGCCAAAAGACCCCCATCTTGAATTTAGGGTCTCAAATGAGCTTACAAAAGTGGGGCAATACTACGTTCCATCCTAAATGTGAACGCTTCACCATATCACAAAATAGCCTAGGGAGTGTTGGCGATAACAATGTTAAGAAGAGAATAGTTTGGGTGACCGTAATTTGAGGGAACTGTTTGATGTTGTAAATGCATTGAACTTGACCGATACGTTAGATTCGGACAAGCGTTCGAATACAAAATCCTTGCAAACATTCCTCAAAAAAATAGTTCATTTTATTTGTGCCTAATGCTGATATCATTTTGTTTTCATCAAAATTATCGAAGGCCTCATCTACCTTTGCCATAAAACTGTAAGAATTCTATTTCCAGAGCCCAGGACATTGGCGAATTGACGAATTGGCAATGAACAGTGTGTCTGCCCGAATTATGGTTTACCTGTTTGAGGTGCAGACCTTCACACAAGGCAAACTTGACCGTAATCTGAAGATCCCAGATTTTTCGTCAACTTTACTTTCTACTTTGACCCAACTTGGATAGAGGATCAGCGCAAAGGAGAAATTCGGCTGTATTCAGGTGGGTCTCCCACGAAAACGAAATTCGCAAGCACCATGTGACTGTCCAAACCGTAACTGTTTGGGAGTGTGGGAAAGTCAAACAATGAGAGATCCTGTTGCGTGAAGCATGGGAAGCAGAGTAATGACCTTTTCTATTCAGGGCTGAAAAAAAACATTTATTGGTCACTTATGAAACACAGACTGATCTGGTCTTGGTATCAGAACCCAAGTTGAGAACATAAAGCGTCAGATTTTCGACGTCGTAGTAAAGCTTAGGATCGGGATGCCCTAGATTCAACAACAAAAATAAGCTTGCAAATACCGGAGAGTAAAATATTTCCGGAGTTTGGCAGTCAACAAAATGTGAAACATACTTGATCGCTTGATTTTTCCACCTCATAAATGTTGCCTACTTGATTTCGGAAGACGAAATGCGGCTTTTCTTGTTCCGTTGGTTTTTGTCTTTTATTCAACTACCTTTTGGAGGCAAGAAGGCTAGCGGCTGGTGAGTACGCGTGTATACCCAAATGACGCGTATCAGTCGTATGCAATTTTCTCAAAAACGGTTGTGTGTACAAGAAAAATTCGAATCAAAAAGCACCTTTTTTTGTTTCACTTTTTACGAATTACACTTTACTAGTAATTTGTGGTGTGCGTTTAATCTTGAAGTTGCACTGGCAATCTGTACGTTCGACTTGAGTGGTGCTTGTTGAAAAAATTGATAATTGTACTGATTCCACCTTCCAAAGCCTTTCATAAATAAACAAATAAATAAATCAATAAGTACATGAATAATCAACGTGTAATATTTGTGCGTACAACAAATGTAAAAGGTAGCACTGGAGGCCACAGCAGATTTCATACATTGTTGTATCTGACGGACCATCTGCAACGTTCTTCTATTTTAAGAAAAACACATTTCCCGTGTTCGTGTACTTTTTCGGACATATTGTTGATTCTTCTTTAGATTCAAAACAGATTCAAAACGCCAATGTCAAAATGTCAAAGTTGAATAGCTTAATGTAAATGTCCATGATTCCCCGGGTGTTTTGATTTCAAGACATGTGTCACATTAAACCATTTGCACAGCATGGTCTCAATCAAGACTGAAAGGACAGCTTCGGGTTTCTGGTACATGAAAAATATATTTCCTGCATTAAATAGTCAAGGCAGGATTTTCAGGGGGAACACGATGGACAGAGAGGAATGGTGTTTCATTAAAGTCAATTACTTATCAGAGCTGGTGAGAGAGAAAGCAACCCAAAAGAACTAGAAATCTCCCCGTTTATGAATGTGCCCAACAAAGGCCGCCTCATGTTTCAGTTGGTACGATATGCGAGATATTGCAGATGAGTGTATTTGTCGAAATCACTCCAATTTGGGTTCAAATAGAACATAAGGTTGACGGGAACTCGAGGATAGCGGCTACCTGATAATGATGCGAAACCGGTCATGGGCTGTCGAGGAGTTTGCAGCAACCTTGTTAGTAGTTTCCTGTATGTTGGTTATTTCTTTAGTTGATAGGTGGCAGCCAAATTGCAACAAATCAGTGGATAGTGATACACGATGCGCTTTAAGATATGTAACTTGAAAACGAAGCCCGGCCAATATGGTTTGGTGAATACCGTAAGGAAAGTAAAATGACGTCTGAACGACTTCTTCAGCATGACCTGTGCGGCATTTTTCTGCTTGCTTCATCTGCAAAGTTTTATATGCGTTTGTCCATGAAAATTTGGATACAGTCCCCAAACAAACGTTAAAGCATCGTCATCTCGAAATTCATAGAAGGCAGCCTGCATACTAGCCGTTAAAGTTTGAGCACAGACGAGAAACGATCATGACAAAATGCAGTAAAGTAGCACTGGGGTTCGTTTTTTCATTAAAAACCAAATTACATGTTGTGGAAACGGATACAATGTGTTCCTGATTTTGGATAGGATTCCTGACTTGCTATCCACGAGGCAAATTTCATATCGGATTGTCTTGCCCCTTGAGTGCCAGTCTATAAAAATCTATAATCGGTCTATAAAAATCGCTTTTGAATACAAAGTTGTCTATTGTAGATACGTGCAACAATGGCCTCAGTAGTGGCTAACTAAATAGTTCCAGCTGTTTTCGGAAATCTCGTGAACGGATGACGCTTTGGTTTATGCGGGAGACGTTAAATGAATCTGTCGTTTAAGAAGTGTTTTGAACAACCATGTCGGTAGTGCATTACGTCGGTATAGGATATAAGATAGATGTTGGCCTGGTGTCCTCTGTATGATGGACGGGCTAAAACTGAACTGTTAATGGTGCGCTGTTGTCCTTCGTGGCAACTCGCAAAACGGGTTCAGGCATCCGTTTGGTAGCTGTTTTGTTGAACGGTCCAGTTATCTGTCGCCAAAAGAACTACACACATATAGTTCTATTAAGATGAGAGGGTGAATGGCAGAGACAACTTTTAACCCAGTCTAACTGGAAGTTATTTCGAAGGTTTTGTTAAGTTTTCAATCACTTCCTGAATGTTTCTCGGGGACGCTCCTTCATATAAAGTGGATCTCTTCTTAAGATGATGGAAACAGCCTGTTAGGAGTATAAGACGCCGATGCAGAGACTGATTTTACCTTCAAGTAGGCGAAACCCTGAGCAATCCCATTCGGAAGACCAGTTTGGACAAAGTTACTCGGGTCAGTTGAGGAAAACGTAGATCCAAGGCAGAATCAGGATTCGGAAAGGCTAAACACAAGGTCGAAAGCACCTAAAATTGTCATGATATGTGTTGCTTTAGTTTTACCCATTCAACTTGATTTGGTTCCACAAATTCATCCATGCAGTCTGCTAGTAGCCGAAGTGAACAGACGACAGAGTGGATGCATTTGACAGCGGGCGTAAACCCGGATTGATTGATGTCAGCAATAACCCTAGAAATAACAGAGAAATGTACCAAACAAATAAAAATTTCAGTTTATCATAAGGCATGTATTCACTTTAAGCGTTTAAACTTGCATAATGCTTATTACCAATCTTCGCTTTGGTTGAGTACAGTGAACCAAAGAATTGCTATCTTTCTATATGAGATCTTAGATATTAATGAAAGGTAAACTATATCAATGGATTGCAAGTAAAATTGAATAATGCATGCAAAAGACTCATCGTAAAAGTTGACAAACATTAATGTCTAAGCGATCTCTCTTTCTGGTCAAGCCAAATCTAGGGAATACAAAACCACAAACAAGCGATCCATAGCAGTAAAACAAACATTATCAACATCATCGACAGCATGACATGTTACTGATGCTTCGCTGCCGTACAACCATGGTTTATTTGAAAGCCTTATTGTGAAGAAAAGAATAAAGATGGACGGGGAGGGGACACAGTAAAACAAAGATAAACTGAAGTTCGCGATTGAAGTTATGAAAATTGTTAACATCACGATCGATTGTTCTGGGTGGCCAGAGGTCACGTGAGCGGACCAAAGAATATTCAGTGCGCTTTCTGGGTCACAGACTGGATTGACGTAAGCGAATTGCCCTCACCTCACCTATGGCCAGATATTGATATTCAACGGATATTTGTAGGCAGATAGGTATAGTAATCTGAAATAGTCGTTAAACTTATTCGCATGAATAGTATCAGCCATGTGACTAAACCATACACTGGGAATTGACCTCCTCGATCCGTTTATGGCAGTAGAAATAATGGTCCAGTTGTAAAACCATTTTGGTGCACAGCTATCATGTCACACGATGCAAGTTCGAGGTCTGACATAATCTCAAATTGCCCAAGGCTAGACTGGAGCCATCCAGTTTCAGACTTCGGAATCAAACAACGGAACTTCTTGTAAGTAATTTCGCAACCTCAGCTTTGTTCATGTACCTTTATCCTTCTGCTCATCTGCAAATGAATAAAGTAATACGTAACACCATTTGAGGTTCTTGCCGGTCAGCGCGGTATAAATAAAAATATAAATTGTTCAGTTGTAACACCCTTCCGGCGCCTGCCTGCAATGCCACCCGAAGGAAGCACGAGGGCTGGGGTACTGCCAGGTTGCCCGAGTCAGACAGAGGAAGTCGACAGGCGGAGGTCGGATTCGAACGACGGAACTTCCGTTCAGTAAATTCGCGCTCTAACCATTGAGCCCTCTCGCCCCGGCAATGCAGTAACTAATTCAAATACTAACATACTAAAATGAAGGGAATTAGACAATTTCTCTATAGTGGACTCTGTTTGAGTGGATTCCCGCATGTCCGACATAGCACACGCAAAATAACAGCACTTACTGTGTTTGAAGACGAGGTGAACGTGATCTTAAAAATGCTGGGATGCTGCGATTCCTGCGAAGTCAATGTGATACGTCTAAATATTTTGGCCTTCAATGAGCGATGTATGTTCCAAAATGAGCATTCCTTTACTCTAGCCGTGTGGATTTACGGACGCAAAAATAGCCACACACACACTATTACTAAAGGGTGACATCACGCGTATGAACAACACCTCGAACATACATTTCATGTCCGTTTGATTGCGCAATTTAAGCGGTGTCTGATGATGGCGTTAGCTCTGAATGGCTACGACAGACAGACTGGTTATCCAGGCTGGCGTCAAACAATGTGACGAAGATCAGTGTGTTTTTTAAACAACTATCAATGAACATGGAAGAATGCTGGCTTCAGCGACGGCGACTGAATAAAAAGCATCCACCATTTAGACTTTAGCAGGGCTTAATAAGCGCAATGGATATTTGCAGAAAAACAGCGGTATTTTACGCTTATATGAAGCGGCAACGATCTGACGCTGAGAATGCAGCTTGTGTAGACAGCCAGACTTAACTCCGTAAGACCAACATTTTACAACATGTTTACGACTCTAGCACTTTTACCCAAACTGTTCTACGGTCTGGTAACCTTTGCTCGCTCTAACGTTTTCACCGACCTCCATGTTGATCCGTGAGGTTTTCTGTCGATTGTTGTGCCTGAATGTGTGTAAAGAGCTGAAATTGGGAAGCAGGTGAATTCAGTCTGTCGTCCTGTTATGAAGATTGCAGGATTATTGACTTTGTGGGGGGGAGGGGAGAAACAGATACAAGCTGTGGGATATGCAGTCACACTTGGAGTTTCAGTTTAAAAAGGGATGTTCAGCGAGCAAATGCATACCATTCTTAGGTGTATTCTCACGAAGCATATTAAATTATTCGCAAAATATTGAACGTAATCATGCGAATAGCTGGAAAACTAATCGAAAACAGTCATCAAGGACACCGAACCAACCATATACTAGCAGCAAGGCGCCACTTGTTGTATACTTCGAGTGTGGTTAATAAACCGGAGTGTGGATGCGCCTTGATTTTCAGTTCAACGTACTAGAACCTACTGGTCAACATACAGAACGCCTCTTGCGAGGTATGCAACCTAGTAATTTCAACTTATCAAGCTTGAGGAGTGACTCAATTTTCCAGACCGAACGCTCAGACTAAAGCTTACTTAAATGACATGAACAAACGTACCCTCAAATTAAGACGTAGTCAACGGTAAACTGAGAACGTAACGAGGATTTCGTTGTATCACTTGTTTGGCAACTAGAAAATCGATAAACAGTTGACTGCAATTTCTTGCATGTGATCAGCATCTACTTTACTAATGGACTAAACACATACGTGACCTGTCTTGATCAGTCCAGCAACTGTATTTATGTGCATGCGATCCAAAGCCATCACAAAGAGGCGATCACTACAAAACGCTGATCCAATAAGACTAGTAAATTGGAGAGGTGCACCATATTAACCGTGAATGAATACACGTCAGTAAGGCAATTTTACACTTGTTTATATACTTACCCACCAAAACATGCTACCAAAAGAAAGTGTCCTCGCCAGTGGTCGGAATCACCACTGCCGTGAGAAACGTCCATTGACGATAAATCACAACCAGCGTGTCCCTCGATTTTGGATTTGTCACACTTTTGAGCTTTTCGGTCAGTCTTCAACATCTCCAAAGCTTAAAACCGTTTAAGGGAAAAGCTATCACAGGCTTTTTATTGCTACATCCGCTTGTTTGGTGACATATCACAGCCGGTCAAAATAGGTACCTGATATGATCTTCATGGGTGCGATTGTTTCACTGCGGGTGCCCACACACAAAACGCATGACTTGAGTTAGCAGAGTTTACTTATAAAAACAACAATTTTGTTTGTCACATTCCCAGTGTGACATTCCTTGCTGGTGCATCATTTAATCCACAATTAATAATAGAATGATTATAGATTCCTTTGAAAGTTGTTTTATTTTTAAGAATGAGTAATTTTATCACAAGAGGCGAAAGTGTTTTAGAACCTATGGATTTTGTGGTGACCACAAATCACAGGTCACGATAAGCTCATATGATCATGCGATTCCCTGGTGCAGGGTTTTGCGTCCGATTTCGGAAAATACGTGTTTTTCCGCTTCTGGATTTTTATGTGTGAAACTATTTCAACTGGATCCAGCTTGCTATCAGAAAATGAGCGGACAAAATTTTCCTTTCTTGGAGAAAAAGATTTTGTTTATACGGGACACTCATGCTTTTTGTTGTCATCCGAATGAACTTCAGTTTTTTGCAACAACCGTTCACAGTAACGAATCTACCCATGAAAGGAGGTATGACATTCGGTACAGAGATTTTTGTTGACCAGCATGATCTAAGCGGTCACAAGCTGTTCGGCAGCTTCAAGAGACCTCTTAAGCTTTCCAGAACGTTCCTTGAATAATAAACAATACCAAACGGGCCGCATAATTTCCCTACCAACTTCTGATACTTGACCATACACTACTCACGTGTTTCCTGGGTAGTATACCGCTGCGCATCTCACTCCTTCGAGAGTTCGCATGCATGTCCCGGTATTCGAATCAGTTAGCTTAGATCAACGAGAATAGCTGGTCCATTTGACGACTGTTGGGTATGTCGTGCCAAATCCGATGCTGGTCGCCATTTTATCTTTGTGATCCTTAAGTGTCCTGAAATGTACAAAAAGCCCCTTGACGGTCAGTAATGACAAACAGAACCTGCCAGCAACTACCAAACTTCCGTGATCCCAGTTCTCTCCTTCCAAGATTCTATTTCTATCATTCTGTTCTATGAATTACCGGTTGTTTGAGGATACTGGTACCCAACGGTCGGCGGTCAGCCACAAGGGCGAAGGCAGTTTATGATTTCCACTCTTGTCAACTGTTCTTTACTGTTCTGATTGACGATAGCTCACCAGTTATACTGACGACCAGAATTAAGTTGTGAACTACGCTCGCGAGCCAGAGGAGTGTCTTGTACGTTCCTAAGCAATGTGGAACTTGTTTCGGTATGCTATGCATCTGTGGCCTTGTCGGAGATAAAACTAATGAATGTGGTGCGCTCTTTTCGCCTCTTTGCCGCATAACCAGTACGACGGCGGTTTCACATCAACGGTTGGTTTTATCCCCTCCCCCGCGCCCTCTCATCGACTGGAATAACACAGCGGGCAAGCTGTTGCTGCGGCTGTCATACCGGAAACGTTTCTGCGAAACAACGAGGGAAAGAATTGCAAATAGTTCATCTGTAAATTGCGCTTTTGGACAATCATGTACTCCCTTCTGTGTACACATCGCACTGATATGGATATGTCTACCGCAAATCATCTTCTGATAAGTTACATAAAATGGTCGAATCACCGTTGCCGGTATTTTCACTCGGTTGAGTATGCAGCGAATTTTGACCTCAGTTTCGAAAAAGGGATCATTTTGCTTTTGGAGGATCTACTGTTTACCGATCGGTTAGATATCTTTCAGATACAAATCAGATTGCCCAGCTCAGCCAACAAACCAAAGACAATCTACGCTACCTGAACTACCAACATTTTGCTTTGCATAAAAAGATTTTTATTCGCATCCACATCATTAGTATTTAAACAGATTTCTTCCTGTCCTTGCATAATCATTCTGGTGAGCTCAAATCAATGGGAAAAGCACGCCGCTCAAGTGTGAGCAAGGTCGCTTATTTACAGGCGATAATTCATCAGGTGCATTCAGTGCGTGTTGGTAGAGTAGTTGTAACACGCTTGCCTCCTATGCCAGATGTTTGGAGTTCAAACATCCCAAGGCCATGGATATACACTAATGGTACATTTTAATGGGGACAAAAACTGAGTCGCATACTTTTCAGTTTTGTGTATAGTCTCCCGAATTATAGTGTAATACAGTTGGCCGAGTGTCCAGAGCCGGACAACGATCGTTTGCAGAAGACAGTGCTGTTTTCCATGCCCAATTCAGAATGGCGGAGGGAGAGGAGTGGCAAACCCGTGACCTGGCAGGGGAGTATGAAGGAGATCACGAAACGTTTGGGTGCTGTCGATGCTACTCCTCTTCCAGGATGAGGACCGTGTGATCCTCACTGTGCCTGTTTGGGGACGCTGCAATATATGGTTGCTAATCGATGTCACTGGCGTTCTTGTTGTCAGTTTCTATCCAGATTGCTTGGGTGAGTGTTTGAGGATGAAGGCCCTTCGGAATGATTGTAGTAAGCCAGCACCAAATCCCTTCCCCATCCACCTTCATTCTTTTATTCACAATAAATCATGGTTGTAAGGCAGTTAAGCATCGGTGATGAACGCTGATGTCACGCTGTCGAGGATGATTATGATAATAACGATAGACCGAGGATTGTGTATGTGAGTTTGGTGTGAATGTAAAATCTACAGTTCGGAAACGACCTAGAAAGAAACGAAGTATAACTGGGAGTGGGTTGTATGTTGTACACATCCATTTTGGACAACCAAATTCATCTCAGTGGTAATACTTTTAGATTTCTATAGCTGAGTCAAAAAGTTAACCAAGATCCTCAATCCGAAAGCTTGTACTGTGCATAAGATCTTCATTCTTCTCCTCTAGGATCACATCAATTTACACTAGTAATAATGAAACCAACCGGAATCATATGTGATTACAGAACGTCTAATCATATAACCCCGAAAAATGGATCCAAAGCACTCAATATCTGAACTTTTCAAATTATCGATCTATTATCTCCCAATGATAGGAGAGTCTGCGCCATGACAAACGTTGCCTATGGGAACAGGAGAAGAATATAGACGTACCAGTATTTTGGTTAGGTTTCTATGTCACCAGCCAGTAGTTAGTTTATTTACCACTTCTGGTCCAGATATGAAACGAAGTGTGCTAGGCGGACTTGGTTCGTTCAGCCATTCTCAGTCGATTCGGACAAAGGCCTGCATTTTCAAAGTAAACTGCGTTTGGGTTCCGCTCTGATTCGAACAGGTCTTATTACGTTTCTTTCTTGGGTCATTTCTCGCGCAAAATATATAATGAGAGTAGCTACGACAAATTACTGTTGCTCGGTTCGATGTCGGTCGGTTGGTGACTGCTGTTGTCGCGTTACGACTGAGGGGAATACTTCAGTATGTTGTGCATGGTCTCCAGTGTAAAGTTACGTGCTAACTACTCGGCTTCATTTGACATACTACTGAGCCTGCCCAAGCAAAACGATCACAACGCACTACATCACGAGTAAGAGTTCACCGAAAATGTAAGTATTCTGTACGGCGGATCACACAGTGAGATTAAAAGTACAGGCTACATCATGGGGTGTCCGTGGAGTAGGTCCACCTATGCCTGATGTGAATGAACAGAATTATTCTCCTGCACCTATCATATAGTAGGTATTTTGAAGTTCTGCACTACTCGGGTGTGTAAGCAGCTGCGTCACTAACCTAACCAAATGTGTGCATAAGACTGCATCAATGTGGCTACAAAAATTCGCAAAATCCATAAAAATCGAAATCGTCGCGACATATTCACACATAAGTGTAGTGGAGACCTAGAATAACACGTGGGCTTGATAGTCAGTGTCTCGAGTTATCCCAATTTCAAAGCTTCGTGTTTCTACGTGACCTAGTTCCTGACTGAATCGGGGTACTTGGTGGAAAATCCCAGTACTCGTAGACTTGCCCACCTTTATCTGAAATATATTTCGATCTTAATTTCCCCTGAGGTGTGTGGTAACTGTATTTTCCTCAGCTTAATTCTCGGTATGGGTCTCCCAAGCTAGCGTTCATGTCAAAACAACAACCAAAGGTGCACAGCGTATATTGACGCCAAAACGAACGCAGAAACAGCAAGTCATGTATATAGGGTAGGTGGCGACAACCTTCTGGAAATTCTGACGCCTTCTGGATGTGGCATCGACAACCGGCATTCGGCCACTACTGGGTCATGATTGGCTGTTGGGTCCGGACCTTCGACCAATCAGATCTCGACTTGATGCCGGATGGGCAAGCTTCCCGAAATTTTAGCATCTCGGCGCCTAACTGCGAGAACTAAAGTGGGGTCCGTGTGGAATTCTGCCTAACAAGGTGTCCAACAGATACTCTCGGACACACTATTATATAAGACAGGGTCCACTTCAGGTGTTTCCGACCCGCCCACACTCCCCAATCGTCTTTAGTCACCTGACATTTTCAGTTAACGTCCAAAAGTTTAGCGGTCAGAATTAACCGGATTGTTATGGCGATAACATTCGCCGTTAATATAACATGAATTTGCTTTCTGTCCACGTGGAATTTCATCTCCTATGCAAACAACGTGCTAACTGTCACCGGTTTTTGGGCAGTTTGTTGTTCGTCAAGGAGACCTGGGTCCCCATCACCCAAATTTGGGAAATGAAGCAAAAAGCTAAACATACATTTCGACGGACCTTGACAATCTGTGCTGAGAAATTATGAATCGATCTGAGACGAAAATTCTAAGGTTGTTACCAGTGGGTCTAAAGGAACCAGAAATGGAAGTTGATTCATTATCGTCTGTAAGCAACACACAACTCACACCCTTACTGAAAATTAGTCGACAAACCACGACCAGTTTCGCTCTTCTTAGATTTAATCAAGTGGACACAGTCCCCGAGTTTCTATCATCCTTATGTTCTACCTGGCTCCAAATTGGACAGATTTTAACAAATAAACTCATTTGCACACAAATTTGGTTGTTGACAGATGATTCAACTGAATCAAGCGGAACCTTCTTTTTTACCGAAGCAGACCATCATAAACGGGAGATTCAGTTAGATACAGTTAAGTCTTCTGTCAAAACCAAATTCATATGCAAATGAGAGTATATTGTTCTACGTAGCTCCGAAGACACAGTGGATGAGGGAATTCAGGAGAATTAGAATCTCAATTAATTTATGACTAGTTTTATTCGATACGTACACAAGTGAATGATGAGAGAGAAACCTTAGACAACTAATTTAGAGAGCTCGGCGAAACTATAACACGAGCTGCCCCAAATGTGTGTACTGCTCACAGACAACAGATCATGAATGCAATATTCAAGATCATGATTCGCATTTCTCGGAAGTTTATGCTTCCCTTTTGAGTCTAACAGTGACGATTTACCGTCAGCTGATGGCTAGTGCGTAAACAGTCCTCTGGAATTGGACTACTGACTAATGTGCGCTCACGTAAAAGCTGAAGTATCAGTGTACGGAGAAAAGCCCTTCGCCGTGAAGTCGTTCATTAGCAAGAACCAACTAAACGGTTACAAACCATTAAACTTACAAACTTTTGAACGGGAAAATAAACATCTCATATGCACCTGATTTTTAAAAACTGAACATCCTCACGCGTCTTCTGAAAATTTCGTGGATATTCATTGACTATCACGCAATTCTAAAACAAACGCTGCAAAGCTGTTCCACAAGTTCCATAATAACCCCTCATCTTCCATTAGACACGGGGCGGGGTTATGAGAAAATCACATACTACTCGCATGCCTCATCAGTAGCAGCCGCCATCACACCAGGTCTGTAGGAAAATTTAAATTAGTATAAAAGTAAGCGAACAATTTTCTTCCCTTAGAATTGAAAAGGCTTTGGAGGAAACCAGAGGCTTGCCAGCAACATTGGGATAATGACAAGCGGAAGATGACGCAGGCTGCAAACAGCGTACAAAATTTGACTAGTTAACATTAGTGTTTCTGAATTTTTCAACCGTCTTCTCTTGGTCATCGGCCTTGTATGGAAGTAACACGTTACTCATAAGGTTTCTGAAAACTTTCTACGACAAATTTTGTCCTTCTAGAGGCTCATCAGCCTTATTTTTTAACTGAGTCTGTCACCTCAGGCCACCTCATTTATCAGTTGGCACTGTATGTCAGAGTCGCAGTACACTGTATTGATGTAAGCCACTACTCAAGCGAAGAAAGTCATAGACGGAAAATTCATTTTAGTCTTCCCTGAAAACCAAATTGATACACACCTGAGAGTATTTCTTCAGTGATGACAAACTGTTTTTCGACCATAGGCAAGCCATCAGAGGGTCCCATCTCGTAGGAACACGAATAAAGGGACTGATATGCCTTGATGCGAAAAAGCTTGCTCTGGACGGTCAGAAGGCTTTGACTGGAGGTGAGGATGGAATGAGAAATAAAGAAGGAAGTGAAATTAGAAGGATAAACACCGGAATTTTGTTTACATTCACGCACCTCATTCTGTGACAGTATATCATTATTTTCTTCTATCGGATGGGAAAGTATATCCGGTTACCAGTGTTAGTTATATAGAACAGCAGTTTGTGAAATGAAATATGTGAAGTAAGAACACCTCCATTTACTCTATCAGTACACTCAATTTTTTCCTCGGTGTGTTTGACTGGTAGTGTTTGGTCCCTGAATTAGGCCGAAACATCACGGGAGAACGTGTAGGAAGATTCGAACAGGCTTTTCAGTAGTGTGAACGGACTGGAAGTAGACACCTAAGTTTCTGTCAGAAAAATTACCAAACTAAGTTATTTGACTCTCAGTTGATGTATGGGTCATTCTTGACCTCCAAATGTTCATGCCAAGTCAAACGAATCTCAAAACATTAACCATATAAGCTCAAAGAACCGAGTGTGTCGAGTAAGGTACTGCAGTAGGCCGAATCCAAACATATAAAAATGACAGAAAAATATATAGATTTGTATATGTTTGCGCCCGAATCATTACGTTAGGTTTGTTGAAGATCCTGTCCAACAGCGACTGGACTTTAATAAGAAAGAATAGTAATTCATATACTGAACCGCGGAGCGGAAAAAATATGCTTCTGCTTGAAACAAGGGCTATTATTTTTGAACAAACACTGAGAAACAATGGGTACCTAATAAGTTTTACCAGATGTCTAATGGATACAACAGACAGACAGACCGGGGGTTGTACCGATCGAAGCTTCGTTGCCTATTCTCCAGCTTTAAAATCCATAGCACTTTCCAAATGAACAATGCATTACAGGGGCAGCTGGCTTGCACGAGGGACCCCCTTTGTCCCGATGACCATAAAACGCCGTCACACACTGACTGTGAATGTACGTACACTAATCAGTCCAACGAACAAGTGAACGTGAGAATCAACGAACACAAATGATGTTTTCGGCCACCCCGAGAAATCCGAGGAAAGTAAACCAACAAGAGAAGGTCTGGGCCGTCACGCTCACCAGTGTTCCGTCTGCTTTTTTGAACTCACGGATAGGCCACTTCATTTATGTTTTTCTTGTCTGGTAATAGTAGTGTTTTAGTGCGAGTAAATTCGGTAATTTTCAGTTGAGTCCCTGGTTAAAGTCAAGTTAGTGTGCGGACCAACATAGCTCACGAATATCTTACAGCTTGTATTTAAGTAAAACATAAATTTGACGGAAACTCGGGGATTGCACCTACATGGTTAGCCTCAAAAAAAGCACAACCGTTTGTGGGTCAGGTATTCAGAAACCTTTCGAGTGAGGTTCCTACAGCAGGACAATTGGAATTTATCGCCATTAGACACCATGATCATCATTCAGCTGTAGCACCCTCTCGGAACCTAGCTGCGATGCCACCAGAAGGAAGCACGAGGGCTGGGATACTGTCAGGTTGCCCAAGCCTAGACAGACGAGAGACCATGATGCATTTGAGACACTCGTTTTCAGCTAGACTCCAAACCTATGCCTAGTGTGTTTCTGTCTATGCACTCGCTGTAAAGATTGAGCGTATGAATCAAGGACCCCAATCGTCTTCAGTTTAAGTATTACATACGGCAAACCTAAATCTTCTAGCTACTCCAACAATTACTTGATAGGAACTGTGATTCCCATGGTGCATTCAAAACAGACCTGGGGCTCCTCTCGATAGAAGGGGTGGTAGTCTGCTCGATAGTTGGCATTGTTGTGTCGCTTACTTCATTTCCGGCCTTTTGTAAGAAAATTGCTGAACTTGGAGTCTGGTCTTTACAGCATAGTATTGCAAACTTCGAGGATCATAGGTGAAGCTGCCACACAGGTGACGCGTGTGGCAGCTTATCGTATGCCGATAAACCGAAAAAGTGTATTCGACTTCATTTTGGCTGTAGCTTTTTGGCTTACTAGAGCATTGAATAACGAAAGGAAAATTATACTGTGATAGATACTTAGAACGAATGGGGAAGCAGCGACGAGATAAGTATACTGCGTAGATGGAGTATGTGATGGAGGCAATCGAACGTGACGGTCGCTTGAAGAATGATAATGATGGATTCTAGCCCGAGATGAACGGACGAAAAAAGATTGGTCTTAACCCGCCTGTCATTATTCTTGGGCGATCAGCGCCTCTCCCTGCTGGCGCATTTATTATTCTGGATCTGGCGTTCTGTTTTTTTTTAAGTGTGCTACCGAAACGGTTCTTTTTATCGACTTTCAGTCTTGCCCACTCCACTCACGTGTTCACTGATCTCAACATGTTCGCTGTGTCAGTGCCTCCGACCATTTATGCACCTTGCCACTAGGGCTGTCCCTTCCTACATTGCTATGCTCTGACTAGCAGCGTGCTGAATCTCGGGTGACTTCTCCGCTAATCAGAATCACGGAGGTGACGTTCACAACCCACAACACCGAACCAACATGCGGTCATCGTTTGCTGGTAAGCGGACTTTGACGCGGCGCTGTGCCGGTCAGCGACACACACGCACGTCTGACGCCACGATCCTCAGAATGCCCCACAAATTTTGACGAGTTAATGGATTGTGTAATCTAAGACAATGCTGTCTTTCCCTTAGGAAGGGCTGGTTATTTGTGTGGCATTGGTATTTCCAGATAACGTATTCTTTTATGTAAGGGATATGTTCATTTTCTTTAAAAAAAAATGCACTTTAGATATAAACTTATAGTAAGGCCATGACAGCCCCCCTAGAAATCAACTTTGGCTAACATCTTCCCATTTTTGATTGAGAAAGAAGTATCCAAAACTCTTTCTGGAGACTTCTTGTGCAGGTAGGTTATTGTTGCTCCTTACGTTTTAACACCATAGAATTTTAGTGCCTTCTCTAGTCCCACCTTGCTCCGCCTTGACTATCCATAGTTTTCTTAGCTCTCTGCATTACCAAACACCATGGTATTACGCTGAAACGTCTGCCCACAAAGAGTGAGGTGGATTGGCCAGCAACCACAATTTTCGCTGTTTGCGCCGTGTGCCTACAAACGCGGACTTGTGACTCATGATCGCAAAGAGATTGGTCAGGAGGAGTCTTGTTGTCGACCACAAAACACTGTTCAAGTCTCTGTTACGTGATCTCATCCAAACTATTTACTGAAGACTTATTCATCAAGATGCAGCATTCGGAACAGGATCAACATCCAATCCATCTACTTGCCAAGACAAGGTTGACAATCCTTTGGAACATGGTGACCTTTACCGACATTCACTCATATATGATTTTGCTAACACTGTACATAATCACGCTGGTTTCACGCATACGATTGATCACAAAAGTTGAACATATCCCAATATTTAGTTTTCCCCTAAATTGAGAAACTACCAGTTTACGTATCCGAAATTTCGAATCTGTCAACAATCTACCGATGATTTTCAGTTGTTTCATCCAGGTTTTCACCAGAATGTGTCAGTGGGCCTACGCTGAGCAAGCAGGTGCATACTTTTACATGCGCTAAGCTCGGCCTTGTCTGAGATTTCGCCCGCGTTAACGCGTGTAAATAATTTCTGGTCATGACTTGTCTTATTGTATGAGAACGTGCTAATCAGTTTTGAGAAAGCAGTGGCAACTTTTTGGATGTTTTAGTTCGCTACTTTTATAAAATGACGCGAATTTCCGATAGCTTTGTCCAGTGACAAAAGAAATATCGTCCTACAGGCACACCAGAATAGAAGCGGATTTCTACGCCATATTTCCGTTCCCAGTCAACAAACAAACTACTGTCTTCTCTGCGAAGGAAAATACTGACGGCTGAAAGCCCAAAATATCCGCCTTACTCAGTGAAAACAGTGTAGTTTAGCTGCCTCTATAAATCAGAACAAAGAACTTCTGTGACTGAAAAACCCGTGAGTTGTAATGACGCAGAATATTTTCAAACAGATTTCAAACAAGTTCAAATCGCTCTCGTATGAACGGTCCTCTCCACGTCCCAGTGCAGTGTATATCCTTCGCCGAATGCGAATTTTACAAATCCCGTAACCGTCTACAACTAATCAGGTTTTAACTGCATTTGGCGCCACCTGGTTTGGAAGTTCTGACATGCGGGTCGATTGATTGGCAAAACCAGGACAGTTAGCAGGTCATCCTTCCAGTCTTCGGGCAAATCAGCCACATCCTTCAAGCGTAACCACCATCACCTGTCCAGGTGTGGTGATTCAGGTCGGTTTAGCACGCACTGATGGAGTATTGGCAAGACACCCGCCTTGCATCTCGGATATCTGGAGTTTAGCCCCCTTCACGGCAAGTGGTATGCACTGATGATGAGCTCGAACAAGAACGAAACTCAAGTCAAATGCTTCCCCCTTTGGTGGGGATTCACCATAATAACCGCGGCAGAACAAGTACGGGATTATTCACATGAGAGTGATGTGAACGAGGCCAAAATTTGTTTGCTAGTGTGCTGTGCTGTGAGCACGATTTCTACAAATCTCTTCGCCATCCATAGCTAAGTTTTAGGCGCCTTATTCTAGCCATCGAGAGAGTAGCATAGTTTGTGTGATGAATCCTCCTCAGGCCCAGCTTAGTTCAGTCAATCCAACATCTGGTTTGACATAGCAAAAACAGTTCCTTATACGCCTACAGGCAATTAGCACTGAACCAAGTCAATAAGTATACGAGCTCGTATATTCTGATGTTACCATTTGTTAATTCCCGATTAATTAGTCCCCAGTCAAAATCGAACTGCTTGGTTACATTACACAATTAGTTTCCACGGTAATCCACATATTGTTGTTGGCTAAAAATGACCCTATATTAGAATTATGTCGATTCTCGAGGAATCAGCACCTAAGATTACTTCGACCATCGTTTTTTTCCAGGAGTTTATTCCTGAGTGGACGGCATGCTATCAATTTCTGACAACGACCTTCTCCAGTCTATGTTCACCAGCTTTTACCGTGCCGGTGGTGAAAAGCAGTGCTGCTCACCTCCTCGCGGGATCGTTGATGATAAATGAAGTGACCGGATGTTTCGCACTTCCGGAATCAATGTATGACCAGATCAACATATACAGATTTAACTTAGTTACAAAATGCCTTGTAGTTCGTTTGGAAAAAAATAGTCTTCTAAACAGTAGTTTGGTTACTTTCATTTAGGCAAATGCCTTGTTACAGTTGTCAGAATCGACAGATGGCAGACTGTTTCGTGCAGCCTGGAAAAGAGCCAAAACAACCGGTTTTGTCCCTCATCAAAACTAGTAGAATTTTTTAAAGAATATCCGTCGTAACTAAACTTGGCTATCGTTTTCGGTTGCCAACTTTCTGATTCAATTGGCTTGACCAGATCACTGATCAAAAATACAATATGAGTGTAGTTTTTTTAAGGTTCTGTAGTTGTAATACAGATTTGAAGAGTTGCATGTTAGAACTGTTCGAGGTTATAGTTGGTAGAAAGTGAAGATATGTTGAGGTTTTATTCATTCTAAAAAAAGAATTTGTACTGATTGCTGGGATATTTTAAAAGCTGATTCCTACTTGTTATGAATAAGTGTCATTCATCGATTCGTGGATATCAAGGAGAATTCGAATCTAAGGTCTGTAAGAAATTGGGTGACTACTGCCTCAATCTGACATGTGGTGTTTGATCACCAGCGTGACAGAATGGGTAATTAATGCATCTCAAACTGCACTCTCATCACTGTGTAGGCTGCAATCTATTGTCACGCAGAGTAGAAAGAGCAATTTTACACAGGCAATTGGATCCGTAATTGTCTAGACGCACTATCCTACTCGTAGGATTCGTGAAAACTCCTCGATTGCCCAGGACCCTTTTTGCCTTTTTTGAGGCTGAGCAACCGTCGATGAGGTCAAAAACGCGAGTTCTTCTTTAGTTTTTGGATGCGGAGGTGACAAAGATGAGAAAAAGCGCGGAATTCGAGAAGCAGTGAACGTGACAATGTACTTCGGCTCGAGTACAAGATACCAGATACTGGTCAATTGTAGTCAGAGCACATAAACTCGATACTCTCAAAGCTAGGATTATCCGACCTCTCACACACGAACTTTGTGCACAGGGGAGATTTGACAAATTTCCTCCGGCAAATTAGGACTGGGGTTCTTCATTCGTTTGAAGATACCATACACCAGGCTATATATCAAATCGTAACGTGGACGTTAAGTGTACACAGTGACCAATGCTTACTGCCCAAAAAAGCAACGGCAGACAATTTGACCAAGGCTGTGAAGATGAAGTGGTCTCCATGACTCGGAAGAAACGTGTAGTGTATCCCTGTTCTTTTATCAGTGTGTTCCCGGAACAGAGTGTGGCTCTGAATGGGGGCTAATTTCCAGATGCTGCATATTCGAAAGGACAGTTGACAGCTTGGGTTCAGTGCGGTGCACAAAACAAGAAATTGACGTCGTTTGGGGCTGCGAAAAGACCGAATTAGACGAACACTGGCTAACTGCAGAGTTCAGCACAATGTTTCGTTCATTATCCCACTCCAGGTATTTCGCAGTGAAACATGAATTATACTCATTGTTGTTACCACGCAACCAAATAGTTTGTTGACATAGTAGGTTGAATTGTAAAACGCGGGAGAAAAATTCCCCCACGATGCTAAGTATTAGGCTTGCTTTTTGGTGAGATGCACTAGATGTTCACAGCTGTCGGCACTGTACAGTCTTCTGCCACCACAATGTATCCAAGGGTTCCTTCGAATTTTTTTGGAAAACGATGCACCGCTTAATGTGGATAAAAACGGCTGCGCTTCTTCTTGCCGCCAGCTGGTCGTACATATCTCTGTGATATACACGGTTTACTAATTCCAACTAATCAGATTTTCCATAAGTCTTCCTCCAAAAATTCAGAGCACAGTGTTTGGAATTTATGCATTCGATAAAATTGCATCAAACAAGTGTAGTTAGTGATAGTTTACAAGTGTGACTGGATTTTTACTTGGTTAAAACCCAGACATAACTGAGGGTTCTCTAGCCGATCAAAGTAGATTTGATGATTCCCGTGACTCACTTTGGCGTAAAGTTATTACAATAGTTTTTGATGTCGCAAATGTAGACTACTCAATAAGTCGGACTGAACCATTTGACTGAATTGATTAGGCTGTTTGATGCGATCCAAAAGCCAAGGTTACATGACCAATATAGTGGCCGAAAATCTCAGGCAGACAGGCGCACCAGTCCTTTTCGCCTACGGACTACCTTAGACTCACTACCAATCCACTTGTTATTGACATTGGTGATATCGCGCCTACGGACTACCTTAGACTCACTACACAATCCACTTGTTATTGACATTGGTGATATTAGTGACTCGTTTACCAAGGAGCCCATCAAAAAGCAGCTGTACACACGGTGCCCATTGGACACTTTCAAGCTTGTTGTAGGCACCGACAATTTACAAGTCAGCAACAGGACGTATCCATCATGAACGTTACTTTCCTTGTCATTATTTTGCTCTTTTTAGAAACAACGGTTAGAGATAGCGGCTGTACCCCGTATCCTCAGGTGAGTTAGTAAAAAATTACCGGTTTTCACTTGTGTCGGTTTCGAAACCCGGACGGCAGTTCAGGCCTTTTCGGCATGATCAGCAATTTCCTCCTATTATAACATCTAATAAGAACAAAACTTGGAGAATGTACTTAAACTGTTTGGTGTGGATTCACTAGAAACATCAGACCCAGAGTAATGGACAACTTCTCAAAAATAAGTGATGCAGAAGCATGTCCTACAAATACCTCAAATGCTCACAAATGCCTACCTTTGTACCTATATACCGATGAAGTGGCAGTGGGCTCTCTGCTCGACCTTATTTTTTGCCAATATTCATGCGTAAATTTGAACATCTCGTCTTAAAACGCCTGAATCCACTTTACTGACCTTGTTTCTACGATCGTTACGCTACTTCCGACTCTTTTGACTCGACCGATATGGCCCCTAAAGATCCAACCAAGCATGTTGTGCTTAATTTCTAGGATCGGTTAGGTAATATTTTTCATCCTGTTGACGTCACGTTAATGGGGCGCATCGCTGGATATGAGCGTCCACTGTTAATAAATTTCTTTGTTTGCGAGTGTCCCGCAATCTGTGCGACATATACTGAACTTCACGGAACGCATGAAGTTTTATACCCATGTATTAGGACCGAAGAAGCCAAAAGCATGACTGATCCAGTCGCAAACTGTCAGACCAGTATGAATCTTGCAGCCATGTCTTCCGCAACGAAACATTCGAAATACAGAGGCAGTTGCAGTCGAACCTATCGAGAAATAGATTAGGAATGTCGTCAGCATGAATGAAGAAGTCGCAGAGAAAAATGCATTCATCAACAGTTAGCTGTAGGTATCCTCGCTTAAAAGGGAAGGACTTAAAAAGTAAGCCGTAAACCGTTGGTAATTATTTGATTGTATATTGGCCGGAAAACATTTAGGCGAAAAGAAAAAGACGGTTCCTTATTTTACCGTCAGATCCACTTAGATTGGGAAAGACTGTGGGCTTAGATGGCAGCCCATTATATCTACTAACCATCTAGAGAAGTCATTTATCGTCTTACGTGTCACATTAAAACGAGTGTGGTTCAAAGGATTCAAGCATTTTTAGGTGCTCTTCGAAACCAATACGGTATTAGCCATCTCCAAGATTGGACAACATCCAGAGAGGCAGTCTGTTGTCGTCATACGGTTGATAGCCCTTCATTTTCGAATTGAATGCGTGCTCAAAAACCAAATTATCAGTCGTTTAAAGCGTTGGACAAAATGGAATTTTCCCCAATTCACGTTTCGCCGAAAAATCTGTGGATAAGCTTCTAGAGTCGTAAGCTGCTTGGTCTCAGTCATAAAGGAAGGCGTAGTCGATGGCACCTCCAGGACTCTCACGATCAATCTTTAAGTATGGTTTACGGAATGCCGACTTTAGTAACACACCGGTACCGTGACTTCCAGCGGTGTTGGGTTATTTAAATATACTTATCCTTCTACTGCGAGACAAACAATCCCATGAAAAGGCAGTCCATTCCATTGATGAGTAATGAGGCTGATGAGGAAATTTCTTCCAGAGCTACCAGGAAAAAGAGGACTCTCCAAGGTTACTTTCCTTGAAATCTAGGTTTCCCATCAACTTAGGGCATTTGCCACCTGGGAGAATCAATGCCATTAGCGCAAAATTGTTAAAGGAAAACAGAACCAGAAAACCACTGAATGAACAGAAAAAATATATATGGTAGGAAGAAAATGCTACTGTGCAATTTTGCACTGACCTGGTGAAATAAGCCTCGCCAGGAAGCTGAAAGAAGGTAATGCAAATCTCATTGGAAAAAGAGAGATTACCTGGAGAATGAGAGCCTCTGTATTTAGTGATGACACTACTTAACAATCTATTAAACATCTCAATAATGCCTGGTATTTTTTGTCTTTAGGCTTAAATGCTAAGCGAAAATGAAAGAACCGTATCCTATTCCAGTATTCGATATTTTTGGAAGCCTCATAATCGTATCCATTGCGGATCGCGATATGAATGTGATAACTCCGTTGGTTAACCAGGACATAAGTTCTCTGAAGCAGAGTCTACACTGAAATGATTGGATCGAACTCCTTCCATTGATAGTGACCATTGACCTTACGATAATTCCCCCATTCATTTGCTTACTCCGTCTATATACTTCTGATCTCCAGTTGTTTTGCTGATCTGTACCCGTCACTCACCTTGCCATAAAGGTCACCCCGTCCGACACTTGTGAATTAGTATGTGTCTGTGAGCTGCTGACCCACTTAGCCATGCGCGTCCATGTCCCGCTTGCTGATCCTCCCTAGACTGGAAATATCACAAACGAGAGATTTAGCTGGGTTCCAGGTGAGTCTCTCGCAAAAACCAAATTTGCTTGCGAATGAGTGCATTTTGCTAATTCCCTTGACTTGTTTTCTCATGGGTTCCGTGCAATCGCAACGCCAATGAGAATCACGAGACTGTCGTCGGAAAGGACGACCGCAACCCACACTACTGAGCCAGCATTCCGCTCGCCGTTGTTTGACGTTGACACTGCACTGTGCCGGTCAGTGACAGACCTGTGAACTTGTTGACGCTACGAAAGTAGACAAATGAAATTTGTCGCATAAATCTGGTTAGCCTTTTTGTAACTAGTACCGTAGAAATTCGAACCCGATTCTTCCTTTCGACATTCGCGAATGTTGGACCTACGCGTCACTCAAAGTTTCGTATCGGGAACCTCAATGGTGATAGATGTTTTGATTCACCTGGCATGCGAGCTGCTAGGTGAAAGCACAAGGATTCGATAATCAAACAGTTTTTGTTTTGTTTGCAAATTTTTAAACAGTAAACACACTTCGGATGGCCCAGATACATGTGAAGCCTTACCTATGTTCGGCTCAGCTGTTCCGAGTAATTCCACAATGTTTTTCTCCTAACGAATTTACAAACCAGTCGATTGGTTAGTTTTTCTAATAAATGGCACATAAAATATCACTAAAGAAAAAGAAAATGGACAGTTACTTTATTCTACCACTACCATAAGTGTATGTGTTCTTTTCGCCCCCTATGAGTAATCCAGTAAACTAATTATTCAGCTTGGTTGTATGCTAAATGAACGAGGTTTGTGTGAACCAAATACGAGTCAAACGATTTTTCTATGGTTTAACAGTTGGCTATAAATCTGTCAGGCATTGAGCAGTGATATAAATTAACAACTGTTGCTTATTTGCTGATAAGCAGCAATCCAGAGGATTGAAGTTTGCTAAAGTGATGACTGTAAAGCAGAAGTCGTTAGTCTTAAGATCGAAATCCGACACATGCTTCATTCTGGCCGACGTCATTCGGGAAAATCTAACAGGATTGCTTCACCTGAGGCTGAATTTCAATATTAGAAAATAGCATGGAGAAAACTGGGGATTGCAGATGAGTTTTGTCGCCGCTGACAAACTTAGCCGATTATAAACGAGCGGGGTGGCTTGCATGCTGAATTGATTTGCTAGGAAACTTTCGGATATTTACTGCGCACCTGAAAAGGCTCGAGGTTCGCGACTTGCTGGTCAGCAGGTCCAGGATCAACCAAAGGAAAAATGCCAAACATAACAAAATTTTTGCATTCTTAAATTGCCTCATTATTACTATAATCATCATCATCATCAACATCATTATTCAATCTTAAGTCGCTCGTGCATGGTCATGGTTACTATCTCGCCAATCGGTGTGTGGCGTTCCAGTCATCACACTCTATTTTGATTGGCTAAGTTACGGTCATTCATCTATTGGTTGCCAGTGTCCTTAACCGGCACGAACTGGCCGCACAGCATGTCAGTCCAGGTCTCTGCATCAAGCACTAGCCGGATTATCACGACCATTCGTTTGTGGTTAGTGCCAGCTAACAATCTAGCATGTATATTGGCACATTGTGGTTTGAATATGTAAACTCTAGCAACTGCTCCTTCACGAGTTACACATCCTCATGTGAAGAAAGTGAGAGACTATACGACCCAGTGCTTCTTGGTCTTTCATTACTAGCCCTCGTACTCAACGCAACATGTATGTCCATTTTTGCTCAACAGAACAGACAATCAGTGATGCGCATTAGTCTTCTTCTGTTGTCAGCAACAGAGGTGGTGTTTCACCTGTTCTTTTGTTTGGACTATGCCATGCGGATAGCCGTCTGTTCTATTCCAATCGAAAAACCAACTATTATGACCACAGTCATGTCAGCGCTGATCAATTTCGGAGGAGATGCCTTTATCTGCGCCAGAAATTGGTGCAACGTTTTGATAACCGCAGCGAGAACAGAAGTTATTGTCTTTCCATTACGTTCACGGCGTTATTTCACAAGGCGATCCACAGTCCTAATATATGTATTTCTGTTAACATTGGCGTGTATGCTAGCCTCCGTTCGAGCTTTTTTCGATCAGGCTGGCATTTGTCATGTGGGAAATAACACGGAATCCCTGAATCTAGAAATACTACCATTGATGCCCTCTCATGTGATAAAGCATTACGAGGCCTACGGATATTTTATATATCAGATAATTTTACCCATATTACTTGTTCTAACCATGTCTACTATCATCTGCACATACGTCTCACCTTGGTGTCAAGCTGAAATACTTGAAGCATCCACTATCCGAAGGCGACATCAAATGAATGCGACCCGAACAGTCCTGATTATTGCGCTGACGTTTTTGAGTTTTCAAATGCCAAGCTTTGTATTCGTTATTCTGCACAATTACACTGGAATTATAAGCCAGGAAACGGATTCAGTATTTCGGTTCAAGATTGCACAAGCCCTGGCTGACACGTTAATTGTGCTAGATTCTGTCATAAACATACTGATTTACAGCTTCAAAATCCCAGGCTTTCGGAATCAGCTTTGTTGTTTCCAGCGTGGGCATGCAGCCACCGACGAAACTCGGTTGGACTTCATCACCAAAGACGGAGTAACTCGTCTGACCTACACACCGTCCTTTCGAAGTACTCAGAAGAAGCGAACGTGTTCTGAAGTGGATCATCATGAACTAAATGCAAAAGTGCCGGCAGAAAACCATAGAAATCATGGAGAAATCGTTCAGACCTAAATTTGCTGATGTACTGCACAAAGCTCACGTGATTTTATTTGATCAACAAACGCTACTGAGTTCATTCCCGTGCCTGACTTGTATCAGAATTGAAGAAATACTATTATTTTCTAGTCAGAAAGATAGTGAGATGGCTTTTGCTATTCAGTGTTCCACCTTGATGGAAGAATTTACGTGTATAATACCAGAGCACTCCGTTTTAACGTGTGATTTCCCACGTCCTATTGGGTAAATTTGTCGATAATTCTGTCTGAGCTGTTGAATCAGAACCATATTTAGTAACCCAGCCATTACCGGATAGGGTTCGGACAAATTTACTAGGGAAGTGACTGATCTTTTTAACGATTCGAAGCTCATCTTGCCAAGACATAAGATGGCTAGAATTAAGTTTTATACCTCAGAGAATCAGAGCTGTGTAAGATGACTTCAAATGCATTATTAAACAACCACTTGGTGGAGAACGTTCTACATGGCAAGCCTCAAAAAATGTAGTTATCTCACTCACCCAACACAGAGAAATATTGGCTTCGCAAAACTGTTCTTTAAGTTACCCTGACTATGACAAGGGATTTTACCGACCTGATGGTGCAGGCTAAACGAACAACCATCTACACCTGGACCTCATTCTAATGGTAATCCAGGTAGACCAAGAAGAAGAACTTGTTTTAATGACGGAAGCAGATGTGTCCTTTGGTCAACAATTAAACAGATAGTGCGGTGCCTAACGAATAACCACTACAGGCTGCATGACCTTACCGGTTACAAGAAGATTGGGTTCCGTGGGTGGTCCGGTCTTGCAAAGTTCCTTTATGAGTCATTCTAGACCCGTTTACTATTTGCAGCCAACTGAAAACAAATTTGTACACTCGAGTTATCCTCTGTGTGCATCAACTTGTATGATCTTTGTTGGGTGAGATTAGACACTACCAAATATGTATTAGCTCAAAACTTTTGTCTCTCAGCAGAGGTTTTCCGCAATGAGAACCCCAGTGACCGTAGACAAATCTTGAGGCCCATGGGGGCTTATTGTCCACACTCCAGGAGTTCTGGTCGTTTGTTTGTTCTCTGAGGCGGGCAGTTTAATTGCAAACTTTATCACCAGTCCCGGTGTAATACTCGGTGCCCTGTTAGGGGGCGTAGTGGAACCCAGTGAACAAACAAACGGCCATATTCGCTACATGAGGTACAAACATTTTCCATGATTTATATTGATCCTGCCTAGCCGTAAAAGAGCCATGGGACACCGCCCTCAGAAGTGAAAATAGCCTGAGAAAAGACAACTGGCGCTTAGACAAATACTCTAATTTTCACATGAGTTCAGTTTTTGACAGGAGATTCGCATTAGCCCAACTGGGTCACCCGTTTATGTTGGGCCGCTCCAACTGAATATGGTGCACCAAACCGCCCCATGTTTCACTTGGTACAATATTTAAAGTTTTAAGTAACCTTGTGAGTAGTGTGCTACATCTAGACAACTAGTACCTAGTATCATTGATCACTGGGTCTACTTACCGAACTTGAAAAGGATTGAATAAAACCTCACCAGACAGCTAATCCAAGTACAATTCTGAGGCAGACGTTTTTGAAACTCCGCACTGAAAACAACCCATCTTCCTAAAGGATCCTACTTGTCTTTCATGGTGGATAAATTTACACGGTTGTGCAGTTGGTTGCGTTATTTTCATTACGTAACCAAACTTCAGGCAGAAAATGAATTCACGAGCATGTTTCTACTAAACACTTTTCACTGGATGTCGCTTCCGTCCATTCCCTCTTGGCGGAATTAAGGTATATATGTATATATTTATGTATAACTCGTCACGAGTGAGAAATGAACTTTTGTCCGAATTGCACCGAAAGAGTGTGTCTGGAAAACCGCGGTTCACCGCAACACTTGACAGTTTAACCTTTCGTTTTATGACGCACTAACACCGAAAAGCATGACATGTGAAGAACCAAGTTCGCGCTCAACTGAAAGTGTAGAAAAAAAACCCCGATGATTTTGACGTCGTCAACAACACATACTTTTCACCACACCTCTACACTTTGGTGACGAAGCAAACGTCATAGTGACACTTCGACCTTATTTTTTTATTTCAGATGCGTTCAACTTGTCCTAAGCAATGCTCCATGAGTTGCATTTCTGGTGCGTTTCATTACTGGAGGGTGACTTGCTTTGGTCCCCATTTGGTTACTGCACAGGGTTAGCATTTCACAGGCCGGTTGAATGCCTGTATATCGTAGGCCCAAATGACACTTTTTGTCAGGAGCTTTCGGAGCTGAAAATCAGTTAACCTGAAAGAGCAGATAAGTGAATGTGTTTTTGTTATTTGTTTGGCGGTAGAGTGTGGAGGTTTAGGTTTATGATTATATCGCTCTTATTTGTCACCCCCCTTCCCTTCAACATCTTGCAGTAGCTTCTCTGGTTCGTTTACACCAAAGTCAGGAAGCACTGCATTTCAATTTCGTTTTTATTGTGGCTCATCAGCCGTGCATATTCCAGGTAGTGCTGGAAGGTGGACCGCAGACATCTGGTGAGTGAAACCAGCATGTTAATACGACTCCCGTAGATGGGCCTGAATTACGAAGTCTGGACAGAGGAGCATTGTCAATCTTGAGCAGGGTTTACCAAACCGCCCGAACGACCAACCAGTGAATTTCTCGTTTTCGGTCAGCTTGCCGAGATTTTCCAATCAAACCATGCCTTGAAAACCCCCAGTCATTTGTTATATTAGTGTTTGGACAGCCAAAGGACTTCACAATACGTGAGATGACCGGAAGCACGAAGGCAATTGTTGTCAAAACTTACCAATGGCAGGTCCGATGAACTTTTGCGCGTCTGCTGCAACACACCAGTCGACAAATTTTCACACACTGTGTACGGTAGAGACACATAAACAAGTTATAAAGATTTTTCAGGATTGTCACAGAAAATACAGAAGGGATATCATCTCTGCCGCTGAGTAATATGGTGCCACTTTTGCCAGTAGAGTATATGTCTTCATTCTTATCTCATGTAGAATGTGATGACCATAACTTCCGACTGCTTATAAAAACGTCTGTTTAACAGCGTTGTAGTCCAGTGAATTGCAACTTTCAGATTTAGGTACAGAAGCGGGCCGCACGTACACATGAATATGACCTTCCGCAAACAAAAATGCTTTCACATTCACATTACTTTCGTTTGAACAGTCATCTTTCTGTCCTTGCGCAGTTATTCTGGTGAGTTCATACCAAAGGAGGAAAGCACCAGTCTAAAGTCCTACATATCAGTGATGTCTAGCCTTGGCCAAACCAGAGTTTGAACCATGAACATTTTACCTTTGACGTGGGCATGTTTCCATCACTCTAATAAGGGTGAAACTAGAATGCTTATTTGGCGCGGACCCACCAGAATATCTGCTTTAGAACACAAGATTAGTTTTTGTTCAAAGAGGTTTGATATGAGCATGGATTCTAAACAACCAGAAAACACCCGGTATTGAAGATTTCCTTTCTAGACTGGAAGAATTTATTCCACGAAATACGCACAGCTGATGAAATGATGGCTCCAAGTTGAAAATACTGAGGTAGTCGTGTCATGGCGACTGAATTAATAACATAAAAAACCAAAGGGCCATGGAGCGCCAGTTCAGCATATCAAAAGTTCTGAGTGAGTGTATTGTTCAGAATCTTGGAACAGTAATTTGTCTTTACGTTCTCATGAACTTCGGCTTACTGTGAATCAACTTTAGAAATTCACCGTTGATTGCATCCACGCAATGGATTTATCTACTCATATCTGAACACATCACGATCTGTATGGAGCGAGTGCAGGTGTTCACCGGGGCGAGCCCACACAACGCCTATAAATTTGCGCATGTCTCAACATGCTTTGCCTCAAGGGCTCTGCGGCATTTCCCTACCTTTCTTGGGTCAAAGAACCAAGCATGTTAACCGTGGAATGATTCATCGTCAATTTGTCATGTGATTTGATTGTAAGGAGTTTGTCATTACTCTCATCACCGACAACGATAGTTTACACGGTTTAATTCCACAATCTGAAATAAATTATTCGTTTTGTCCATTTCAGCAAACAAGTGCCAATTTTGCTTGGGAATACTGGCTTTGTGATCTTCCATCCATGAGCTTCGCGTATGCTGAGTAAAACTCAGGGATCAAGAAACTGTTCTCAACAGCTATCCGTAGACTCTCAGCAAGAAACTTGGATTTTATACGAGTTTTCTGCACACAAGAATAAAATCCAATATAACTCTTCGGACAAATATTTCTAATTAAACTTCCGTTCACTTTGAGCAGAAGGTAAAGACCATCACAATGATTGGTGATTTGCACTTTCAACCGCGACGGTGTGCCACAAATGTCAATCGTTCGTGAAGATACTAGGCTATGAAAACGATCGCGTGATTTGCCTCTCCAATAAATGCTGTGCTATTCCCTTTCGCGGTAACACAGGACTTAATATCCTGCACGCTGCAATAGAGATATTCAGCATGTATAACGATCTCTTGAAAGGTTTCGGAAAACGCATATATGGTTCTAAATTAAAAAAAAACAATGCCTACTCTACGTCAACTTCGTTCCGTTACGTGATATATAGACGTAGTGACAAGAAACAACTTTTTTCTCAGGGGATTCAGTAATTTCCATAAATCTTACGTTCGAATTCATTTAGTCACGTATTCATTAAGCTTCTCTATAAATCAATTCGGTCACCGGCTGATAATGGAATCTATTGATCTTCGACAGTCTTGACAGTGTATTCGTGGGGTACAAAACAAAGATCATAATGCTGATGATAGTGATATATCGTGTTATTCAACACGATTTTCCATCGCATGTTCCGGCTTACTTTTTCATGTTTCAGTCTGTTTGCTAATACATTCATGCTTGCCAGTACGGTCACTCCATCTCTAAATGCAAAGACCAACGACCATGGTTTGAGATCACTTAAATTCGACTGTGTATAGAATCGCGAGGATAGTGCATGTAACAGAGAGATGCTGTGGACGTGGTGAACCGAAGGCCGAGCCTGAAGTCGCTGAAGTCATCAAAATAATCCGAATTGCCATCGTCTCACTCGGCTGACGTAAGCCACGACAAAAAACTGAGAGATCGCCTCGAATGAAGCTCGTACGTTCTATTTGGAATACTGCGTACACTTGCTTAGCTCAGACTGCTGCCGTGATAAAACCAATTTGCTTTACTTTCGGCCCACTTTAAGGCGAACCTTTTTTTTTGGGGGGGGGGAGCCAATCGTATCCCAAATCACTGTTGCTCATAATGCTGTGTCAGCAGTGAAGCCCGGCTATGACATCAAATTTTTAATTGACTGTTTTCCCGTCCGATATGGGGACCAGGTGGCTCAGTGTAACGCGGCCTTCCTCTTGAGTGGTTTCGGTTCTATACAGCTTTACTGCCGGAAGATCGCTGAGGCGAGCGACGTCACAAAACTGAAAAGCTTAAATGGAGGCGTACAGCCTTGTCAAATGACGTACAGTGAACTAAAATCAGTTTTTCATTCTTTACACATTCGAACGCGAGCCTAATGGCATGCCGTCAGATTTCAAGAACAGCGGTGGTGGAGTGTTTATCGGAGGCAAATACAACACAGATTTGAATAAACCCAGTGGGGAAATGCTGCTGGTGTGTAGGTTGTTGTCCCAAAACTGGATGAACAGATGACGAGCATAACGCCTTTCTGGGCAGACGTTTCCCTTGTTCGGTCTAATGTGATATTGTGTTTTCGTTCGGGAAAGGATGTTAGAGGTGTGACCCTGGTGTCTACTAGGCTGATACCTTATAAGCCTCATAATCATGCAAATACGTTCGAGTAATGCCGGAGGACAGGCAAGTTAGTTAGTCTCCGGCTACTACCTTTACTATCCCTTTGTTCGCCTTATTAATTACACTAAATCACAGTCAGTGCAAAGATAATTCAAAAACAAAAGAACCTTAGTCAAACATTGTCGTAACAAAATCTTATGGAAGTCTGCTCGAAATAACATCAGTGCGCCACTGATAACGAGGGAATGCAGTGAGTCCCCAGCACTGGTAGCTTCATCATGCATATGAGGTTTAAAGTAAAAGTTATCGTTAAGAATTACGCGTACCTGCTAACCCTGGTTACTAATGAAGTGGAAAAGATTGAATTCGGTAAAATCATTAGATACTGGAAGTGGTCGGCTTCGGAAATACAAGCTAAGTCCGCGAGATTTGTCAGGTCATTTTGGGGGGATCGATAAGCCCCAGAAACGACAGCGGGACCAATCACCGGCTTTGGGCATGGGAAGGTGACACGTCGATCAAGTTGTTATTTATGTACGGGATCGATTCTGTCAATCCCTGGGGTCTACGCTCCCCTGATTATTCCAAAACAGGACTTTGTGCCACCGCCCCATACCAGCTAATGCTCATTGATTTGAAGTATTTGAAGATCAAAATATCAAAGTCGTGCAGATCAGTGTGACCAACAGATACTTAGTAACAACACAATGGCTAATTAAGACTAAATCCAGGGTTCGTTCAGTACTAACTAAGCAATTAAACAAAAAGATTCAATAAACAGACGAAAACGTGCTGATCGTGATTTCTCCCTGGTGTTGCGTTTCACACAATATTTTTCAAAGTGTAGGCTGATAACAGGTGTACCGCTGGGACTCGCGGACAAACTGTACAATAGGGATTTGTCCATTAGTTCTCTCCTTAACTGTCCGGAGAAACTAATTGGGAATGTCTTCAAATCTCTAAAGGCTGTTTGAAGTATGTGAAGCCATAAAGAAGGCTTATTTGCTCCTGGGTCTAGACTCGGGCGGAAAAGGGATTGGTCTACTCAGTGAATTGTTGCTATTGTCTCATTATTATAGAACAATTATCTTTAAGCCATGAAGGAGGGGTAAATGGATGTATCTTAGGGCCAGAGGAATGCACAGTATTATGTAATTCTGTCTCAATATAGCAAGGAATTTACTACCAGCCACCTGGTTAGTGGTATGTTAATAGTATGGCAGCATTAGCCATATTAACAATGAGCAACCGATTTACTCAGCTGTTTAGTTACCTCGTTGCTCTCTTTTTCAATCTCAAGTGCTTAAACATCACGCAATGATGCGGAATATTGGTCTCATGACCGGAATCAATGCACCCATGGTAACATTCTTCTTGTTACACACAGTTGGTAAAAGACTTCTGTGCCGTATGCTACTGATCCAGGTAAGACATCCTGTTAACCACTGTTGACAGGCGGCTTGTGCACAATGGGAACTCCCTGGATGACCTGACAATGGCTCAACCTAGGATAGATGCGTAATATCGTTCGTCATGGCTTATGAAATCTCAGATACGGACTGATGGCACGAAGCTGGAGAGCACGGGTTCAGCACAACAGGATATGTGGATGCCTAGCACGCTGTTACTCGTTTGCTTGGTCTTTATCGGTATACTTAGATGCGTATCATGTGGGGATATCCCGTTTTTATAACTAATTTAAGTGCCAAAAACTACTTTTACATTGGGAAGAAGGTTGTGGCTCCTGCCTCGTATGCTCCAAGTGAAGGTATGCTAATCTATTGGGTATCTGACGTTTGTACATCAAGCAACCCGTGGCATCCTCACGGAATTTAATTAGAACATACGGCTACGATCACACTGCTTCATCTTAGAAAAAGCTAGCATATAGGGAGTTTTTTAAGGTCCATTATGAGCCTCCAGAATGAAGTTCCTCAGTGGAATAGTCGTGACCATAGTATGACTGTTTTGTTTTCTACTGATACCAAAGAACGTTGGTTGCTTTCTTTTGCAATTGTCGTCGGAGAAAGGATCGAACCACAAATTTCGAACACACCGTGTGACAACTGTGTAGAAGGTCTATAATACGCTGTATATCAGCAGTTACAAGTCTCTAGCGAGCAACCTGACTGCTTCCACCAGACTTCAAAAACGTTTCGTGTGAGCTGGTGTTCGAACAGAAAAATGCGATGAACAACCACTTTCGTATATCATATATATATATGTATATATATCGTACGAAGATTGCCCTTCACTGGCAACAAACTGTTGTTTACATGGAACGCAAAATGTCAACCTGTGGTGGGATTATTGAATAATCCAACAGAAATTATTCCTATTTTACATAAGTCTCATCCATTTCAACCAATCACTTTTCGAACAAAAGTTCCAGTACGTTGACGTATCGAGCCTTACTCATAACATCAGACAAATAACTCATCAGTAACCGATAAGAATTTCCTTCTTCCTAGTAGCCTTGAGTACTTGTTAGTCTGCGCATACTCAATGTCTCCAAATTTCATGTTTACACATAGCTGGTGTGGTCAGATGAAAAGAAACGAACTTTACATTCTGTCGCATTCAAAATCTGTGCCCCTTGGTCTGTCAGCTTACTGGTATCCTCCAGAGGGGAACGCTTGTCAGTGCCGCTACACATGTAAAAAGCCTTTTTTATTTCTGTGGTTTTCTTCTACTCCCAAAACAGACGTTGTTGAAAGCGCAAAACGGAGGACAACCAGTAGCTGTACGGCAAAGTAGGATCCACTCGGTTTCAAAAATACCCACGCCAGCACGGTTCTCTCCTCATGTGGAGTAGATGCCAGGCTATTACAAATCAGCATGGAGTTAGCGTTCGACTTACTAAAGTGTAGCCTTTAGCTCAGAGTATCTGTGTTGTACCCAAGTGCGGAAGGCGAACCATTTCGGACAGGGAGCTTGTGCTTCGAACTTCTTTCAGTCTCCATTGCACGAACAATTCCTGCTGTCTTGCAACCATGTTGTCGCTCGAGAGTCCAAAATCTGCAGATGGTTGTTTCCTCCTGAAATCTAAGCAAACTTCTACGGGATCATGCATCAAACAGTCTAGAACTCAGTTCCATTCCTCATAGCTTTTGGTGAAATCGAGCATGTCTACAAGGAACTGAGAGAAACAGCTATTCACCTTTTCGATTAAAGGAAAATACAGATGTCCCAGGCATGATTTACTCATACTTCTCGGTGGAGACGTAGGCGGCATACTATTCTGACTGGAGACTGCGGACACTTGTTGTGGTTAGAGTTGGTCAAACAGCATGATATCTCACTTTCTCAAGTGTGAAAACACGGTGGTCTGCATGCTTGAATCTCAAAACAATTACCGACAGAGTTGATACTGAACAATGGGGTCATCAAATGTGCTCTTCCTCCGCGGCAGATAGGGTCACAGAAACAATCCGTACAGTTATCTCAAAAGGATTCTGCAATCGAGTCACTGAAGAGCAAGTTTTTATTCGTCAACATAGGTATGGTAATAAATCTAGTATAGATCACCCTAAAATGGTCGAAGTACTTTTCAGTCAGGCTATTTTCGAGGATAGCCAACCGGCTGTAGTTGCCTGAGGTTTACGGAGTTCGTCGTATACTGTGAAAGGCTGCCGGGTTATGCGTACAGAAACTCATCTTGGTCACCCATAACATCATACTGTGGCATGCCCATAACAGCATCGTTTTAGGTTTCCGAAAAAAAAATTAAAAAGCCACCATACTTTGCTTTGAAAGCATTTGGATCTCAGGCCCAAGCAATGCTCCCATGAAGTTGACGGGAGGAATCTGCCTCACTTTGGAAACCTGAGAGTTTAAGCGCGCCACTGTGGATTCGATGACTTCTTTCGGAGACGAGGTAATACGACTGGCTGATGTTGATGCGCCGAAGAATGTCGAAGGCACACATAGGCTTTGGGAGCACTGGAGAAGCATTTCACAGGGTCGGAGAACCAAACTGGTGACGATGTGCACAGAAACACTCCCAGTACATATAAAATAAATTACTTCGCGATCTGGATCCGGAAATATGCAGGAATCAAGAATGATATACTGACAGAATTATGTTGAAACGATCAACACTAAGGAGGTAAGCAGGGTAAGTGGTAATGGCTTGCAACGGAGTCAGCTCACTAAATATGTACAGACATCCATAGTATCATGTCCCAGCGAAAAGCCCAGTCTACCTTCGTTGAGATCAGTGAAGTCGTGTGTTGCTCATTCCATCTGTGAGCCAGCTTTAGGTTAGCGTTTCGAAAGCTCTTCTGCGCTTCCGGAGAAAGTTCTAACTACGGTGTCTAGGAATTCCCGTTTCCTGCTGCCTGTAAAGATAAGTGATTTAGTGTTGGTTTTCTCTGAAGGATTCTCTGAGTATGGCTTTGCACACGTGCGTGCGGTGGAACTTTTCAGATTTTCTCGCTGTCTAAATTGTTTTGTTAAGCCGGTGGTGCCGAGATTGACCAGAAAAGCAAAACCACGTGAGCGTATTCTCACAGGTGAGTAGACAGACGTGAGATTAAGACGGTTAGGCTATAAACCGATTTTCTGCACAATCTAGAAATATTATGAGCAAAGAAATCCTGGGTACGGTTTATACAATACACTGAAAAGCCTCAGTGGTGTTTCATCCCGACAGTCACATGGATGAGATTCACTCTCACTCCAAGATATTTCCAGAACTTCGAGAACCACAAAGAGGTTCAGACACATGGATTCAATCAGTACCTCGTACCAAACAGTCATTGTTTCTTTTACTCGATATTCCATCGGTTGGACGGCACGGAAATTAATCATGCGGTCACTAATATCCACTGTTTCCTACTAACTGGCTACTAACATCATGCCAGCCTGGGTGCCACTCAGGTGGCTGTTGATCTGTTCATCAAGCTTGACTGTTTTGCGTGCAAGCATGTCGTCACTACTCATGGAGACGTCCCCAATGTGCATTGAATCTACCAATATTCGATTTATAGACAACATTCAAAGACCTGATATTTAAGTAGACCGAACGGGTTTGTGTGATAAAGTAAACATTTTATTGCACACTTTTGTGCGGAATCAGAAAGCGACCCCGAGCCTCCAACGAAAAACTATGAAGTTTCCTTGTACAAGTGATTTTGAATCTACTAAACGCATTCTAGTAGCATCTTCGAACAAAACAGGAGGACAATATTGTTTGCATCGTTTGGAACTGAAGCACTTCGTTTGCGTCTTCACTAAAAAACAAGACAAATTCTGATAGCTCACCAATCGGGCGTCCCTTTGCATTTTGGGGGCGTTATTAGGGCGTGGTGACTATATCCGCACGACTGATGATGAAAAGTTTTCAAGCAAACTGCCAATATCTCTAAAAAGATCAACAACTACCTGATCGACAAACAATGAGCGCACCCGATTCATGAACTTTATTCATCAATTGCTTCTCGTTCAGTACGGCGGCGCACAGTACATATGTGCGCTTCGGCGATTTGGCTTGCGCCTGACTTCTCAAACCAAGTGCAAAAGCGGTCTGGGTATCGCAATTTATCGAAAGATATCAAGTAAAACACTTTCGTCGAGGCAGTGACTAGTTAGTTTGTTTAATGTTCCCCTTTTTCTGCTATTCTAACACAGGGCACGTTTTGTCGTTCATCCACTAACGAGCTGAAGACCGATTATTGGAGCACGTCGAAAAATAGGCCAAAAATAACAACCGATAAGCCGCATCTGCTCCAATGACGGATGGTTTGTCACAATATTTCAAACCTTGTAAGTGATGTGCTCTTGACTGCATGGATGCGGTTTCGCTACATTATGAATGGATTGGGAACAATGTACTGTATGAAAACTTTCTAAGTAGAAAACCAACTTTCAGTGGAGTTAGATATTGTTCTTACCATGAGATTATAAAACCTTCAACTCAGCCTTGTCCTGCAAATGAACTTAGTCCCACCGTAAATGACGTTTCTGTTTACTGACCAACCAGTCCGAAAACACGTGACTAAATCCCTCTGTTAGAGACTATTAAAAATTTGCTTCTTGTTACAGATAATTTGGTGCTGATGGTATGTAGAAGGAATGCGTGAATTTGTCATTTTTGGTCTTCTGAAGTTGTTGTTGTTTATCGAATTTCGTGCACCAAAACGCAGTCCATCAGGATTCAGTGATTGCTGAAATCATGAAAAACAATTTCCAGGTGAAGTGTATCAAGAGGAATCACGCAAAATGTTACCGAGACTGTGAACAGAGTTGCTTGTTTACGATAATAACTTGTCTGTGCACTAGTCGCTGATATCCAAAGATTTTGACAGTACTGGATGCTGGGATTTTTTCTGGCGAAAGATAACAGGAGAGATTAGCTACTGGTCAAGCCAGTGGAGGGTCCACCCGAATACAGCTTTCAGATTTACGGATTTTCTGAAATTCAGGATTTCAAAATTTTCTACGCGAGCTCTGTGGTATGACTGAGTAAAACACCACTGTTGACCCGTTCCTTTTTACTGTTCAAAGTCGTATAAGATTGATGAGGACTCTGGCATGTAAGAACCACGTCTACCCGGCAGGCCACAAACAGGCAACGGTAGTTGGCTCTCTGCAAATGTTTTGTCCTTATTCCATAAAAAATCAACCTGTAAACTGGAAGAGTAGTTGCTTACTCGGTGAGCGGCAGAGTGAACAAAACTGGCAGTCGAGTGAACTCCTCACTGCGTTTTAGATGCAGCTATTAGAAAACAAAGTGAAATGGTGGTAATGGAACTTGCTGAAAAATTCCTGAGCAAAAAGCATGTTGGTCCCACAAGTGGTTCCTTTGACTTTCTTGTTCAACAGTCGCTGATAAGTATTAGAATTTATTACTACAGAGATGAGGACAATTCCTCCGTATTAATTAATTCGCCCCACTTTCAAAACGACCTGCCAATCAAACCACACTTGTGTGATGGACTCGGGTGAGATGGAAAACGTTACTCCATCTCTCAAAACTGATACATGTAAAGCTCTCAGCACAAAAATAGTTCTGAAAATGAGAAGAATCGAACGCTTCGATATTTTTCTCTTTGGTGAGTTGGTTTCAACGCGCTTAGAGTTATATTTAAAGGAGGTACAATGATACCATCTTGATTTGAAGATTTGTGGAACAGACGTATGAAATGTGTCAAACAGTGGATCAATTCCGATGTGTCTGTAGCATCTCTGATAAGTTGTGCTCCAGTTGACCTGATCGACTGATGACCACATCTGGACCGCACAGACAACGAATTTTGCTGCAGACCCTTCAGCAATACACAAGCCGTAAATTATAAGTTGGACAGAACGCAATCGAGTGTTTTGACAGCGTTGATGGGCAAAACAATTAGGTTGGCCGTTCACGGAGTTCAGACAACCCTTATCGATCATGTTAAAAAACCTGAACCGTCCCATATCCCATCAAAATGTTTTCACTGGAACTGACTTTTGAATCTGGTCACATGACATCATGAAGGTGCATGCTCACCCTGGTGTGTCAACCGGTTTTAGCGTAGGCACACTAATGCCTCATACTTATAAGCGAGTCTGACTTGTACACATAGTGCTTCCAGAAAGAAATTTGTTTGGTTGGTATACTTGTGTAAGTGTCATATAGAATTAGCATAGTTGTTAGACTTTAAAATTGTGGGCTGCTCAGTGGGGTTCAGCTATTGGTGGCCTATAGTTGGCGATGGGTTGACAGCGCTCATAAAATTATTTGACGTTCTAGAAAATAACCTGATTATCTTTCTCGATGGTGCATGCTCTCGAGTGCAATACACTATATTTAGTGCAAAATTTGCCTGTGCCAGAGGTTTTTTCAAAAACAATTTTAAATGGCGTGAATCACGAGACGCATATCAGACAGTCGGTTGTTTTTAAACTATTCAAAACGGCCTCACATGGCAATACAATGGCCACGAATTCACTGCCGACACCCAATGTAACGATGGTACTCCCTTTATATAAGAAAACACATTCATTTTTACTGAGTTTCGCGTGACCGACGGTTCATCCTTAAACGGGGGCACAATATAACGATGGATTAGTCAGGTTGTCTCAAGCCATTCCAAGTTATTACTGAGTTTGACTTGAGTCAGTTCGAATTCTCAAGATTAGAACTACACGAAAATTATTCGGCTATTTATCATTTCTTATATTTTGTCCACTACACCTAGATAACTGAGTTTCCTCATTCTAGAAAAGAGCAGTCCTTAACACGAACCGGCTTCTTCCGGGTTTGTGGGTCTTAGTTTCATTGTATTTGTCATGTACGTTGTTCGAAACTGTGGTGTACCTGAGAATGACCGAGTGTTTGTGTGTTTGCTAGGTTTCGTTTGGTCCACTATGTCTTGTTGGGACAGAATATTCTGTCAACCAGCCCCGTGGACAAGTTGGCAGAAAAACGTGCCATTGTTATCCCAAAAGAATGAGCAACGCTCAATCGGGTACTATCGCTTGAAGTGTTCTGGTATGTTTGACTGGATAGAACTTGGCCCAGACCGTTTTATCTAGCTTGCAAAATAAGGCCACTGTCATAGAAGTGAAGATCAACTAATCGTGTGTTGTTCTTTGTGCACGTCTGAGTGTTATAGCAAAGTGCTGCAAAATTTAGCCAAGTATTCACACTGGAGAGAGTGAATCGAAATACCTATTCAAGTTAACATCTCTCTCGTTTGATCAACCGTCCTCCTGTCCTGGCGCAATCATTCCGCTGAGTCCACACCAAAGGGGGAAGCACTGGACCAGAATTTCGCAGCAGCGAATATCATTGGCCGTGACGCGGTTTGAACTCTGGACGACCGGCATTTGACTTCAGCGTGTTATCATCACTAGGGCGCGCTGGATGCATCTGAATTTTCACGCATGTTCGCACATTAGTGATGTGATTGGACGACCCGATGCCTCGAACAATGACCCAGTAACTGCCTTGAATTTGCCAATCTATTGGTCTGACTGTCGAGACTTTCAAGTCAGGTGGTGCCACGAACACCTGAAAACTGCTGGACAATTTTTGGATTGGTTTTAATTGGCATCTAGGTTGGTAAAATTCAAGCCCAGAATACTCGTCTGGAAGACCATCCTCCTTCTGTGTGATTATTGGGTAATGTTAAAACGAGAAATTTGTGTTCCCTGATAGTTGGGAATAACCTTACATTGCAAGTGACAATATCAGGCAAAATCTTCTTCCGCGTCTACGTTGAAAATGATTTAATGATCTTAGTAAGCTCGAATTCGTTCTCAGACTGTCCGTGTGCTAACTATTGGTCTAAGTGATCGAATTTCGGGACTTCAGAGGAGCGAGGACACACATGTGTTGCACAGTCTATTCTGCATGCTAGTTCCTTTAGAGGAGAGTAAATTTTGAAGTGTAAAAATTCATATTGTAACCATCACCTTGGTATTTTTTAAACAATCTTTATTTTCCAGTGACAAACCTTTTTGAGCACAGCTTATGAAACGATACGTTATAATTGCACAGGTTTCTTCCTGCGAGCTTTTTCAACGCTAGTCTGCTCTGCTGCTTGTGAAGAGGAAACGCTTCTGCAGAATGTCCTGCAGTCTGAGGAGGAAGACAAACAGGAAGGCAGGATGACGCGAGCTTACGTTATTTAGCGGTACTATCTCACCCGAAGAGTATCCACCCGGAAGAGAGGTAATAAAACTTATTTTTCTGAGTTTTGTTCCAAATAGATCGAATAATGTGACCGGTGTTTTCTGTACGCTCTGTGTAATCCTAAAGTCTCTGAAAATTTCAGTATGCTTAAGGACGTCATTATCGTGTCAGGATCATAATAACTCAAGCTGCAATCCAATGTTTGTGGTAATGGGTGGATTTGTGGCTAGGATTGCTAATAAACGAACCTCAGAGAGCATAAAAATGCTGAACTGTGCTCAGCAGTTATGTGAACCATAACCATCTACACAAGAATATCACGCAAAAACTTGTTTGGCGACCCGCTCCATCTTGAACGAAAAGATGAGACACTTTCTCGGTCATGGAACGTCAAACTGACCCGATTGTCTGATGCGGAAGCTCTCTGTTAACTATTCTGTCATGTAAACGTCTGCTTTTTGAAATGATGTGCACTGTGTATACAAAAACACCGTCACTCTCTTACATCCTTTATCTTCTATTTCAGTATTTTTTCCATTTCAGCATCAGTTGGAGTTTTGCCAAGGTTCCCTCCAGGATTTTGATTAGTTAGATCCAGTAAACCACATGGAAGCTGGGGTTTCTGTTTTCTCCACTTGAACGTAAATTGTAACCACTTTATGCTGCTTGAGATCGTATAGCTTCCAGACTGGACGGAAGATCTCTGTCCCCGGCAATACAACCCATTCCGTCAAAGAGTTGGGTGGGAAGGATGCGGGTGCATCGGTTCTTTAGCCGCTACTCGCCATACGAAAAACAATACATAACAGCCACTTTGAAGACACACAGTAAGCAATATGCGCTCTAACCTGGTGATTGGAATATGTTAAGCCTCATAGATGTCAGTTCCATCATTTTCGAATCGAGAGCCAGCATCGCCGTTCAGGAAATCCGTAAGAGGGAGCATAAAAAAGAAACTCCAGCTACATGCTTCTACTCCATAGCCGTGACCTTTTGAAAGCCGGTTAAAACAACTTACAGTTTTGAATCCCCACCTACACCCGATCACACGGGCTTGACGTGAAATCCACACATTTAACAATAACTCTTCCACAATTCTCGAGTGTAAGTTAGACCAACAGGGAAAAGCTGGTTTTGTTCAAAGTTTCGTTGATGTCATGATTCAGTGAATAACCACGTAGTTGTAATGTCATCTGTATAAACGATCAGGTGTCTCCGTGGAAAAACCACATTGAAAGTTTGGTTGCCAACTGTGAGCACAAACCTGTTCACGGGATCCGTCACCTAGTGTTATCTTTCCACATTTGGGTTTTCGCCCGGCGGAGGGCAGGTTAACAGATTCTCGAATAGGTCCGAATTGCTCCCAAATGGTCAGAGGAGCAATGGTCGACGAAAATGAAACAAAAAGTTACCATCGAGGGAAACCAACCACGAGGTTCCCAGTGAATACTACAGTAATTGGAAACAACGAAGCTGAATCCGACCGAAATTAGCAGTCTTCTGTTGACTTCTCGGTGGGTGGAAATTGTCAGTGAGTTAAAGTTCGAGGCGCAATAAATCAGGGGTAACATTAACACACGACAGAATTTCGAGAGCGTTTCATTAGTTTCCATGGGTTGTGTCGAGCTCAAGGAAGCTGCATGTGGTTACTTTTTATATAGTGGTGACTCCAAATATCATCCGTTCTTGGTTGCCGAAATACACTCATTTTCAAATTCAACTGGATTTCATTGACTTGAGTATGCCGGTAGAACCCAATCAGAGTCCAGCTGGAGTTCACTTAGGTTGTACAGATGAGGGGAACTCCGGGACCACAACTGCCTGATTAGCCTCATGAAGGGTGAAGCCAGCCCAAGTGTTCCAGCAGCCCTCTGAGACCCATCAAGGCAACACACGTTGTCGTTTGCTAAACAGTAAACCCGCACGAGTTAACCACTCTGTGTGCAATGAGGTGAGAAGTGGAGACGATTGTGAGTGGAGGCAGTATTTCGTAATAAGTCCGAACCAGACAAACCAAATGCGTCAAACCAAGATATTCTTATCTTTGGTATAGTCAGGCAGTTGTCTAACCAAACAGCTTGCCAAATAGGGTGACTTCAACAGCATGCCCATTTCTGTCTACGGCTTAGTTCCATAGAAGGGCACCGGAACGTGCATGTATCCAGTTGGTTTTGTTCTAAACCATAATATGCCAACAGAAAGACTGCAACAAATTCACAATACTTTTTTACTGTTGTATGGGCGCATGAGGAAATATCTGAACGCACTGACCTGTGAAAAACAGCAGAAACGCCATTTCAGCATGGAATGATGCGAATTTCTGTCAATGTTTTGTACCACCAGTATGGGGGCTGACTCTGCCGCACTTCCTAACAATGAGAAGACAAGTAAACAAAAACAGCAGCTACGGAAGAGTGAATATTCATTGTATCCATGACCTGACCAGTGACACACAATACACCGCCGTAGCCGCTAAAGAGCACGTTATTTTCCGGAATGCCTAGAGGCGGTGGATGTGAAAACTGAGTTGAATGTTTACTAATAAGCTGCAATATTTGCACTGGTATGACCTTGTTTAATGGCATCCCTTGTTTTGTAAACCGATCAGGGGAGAATGAACATACGAGTTTCATGTGTGAATGGTAGCTGCGAAAGATGAAAACACGCAGTTTAGCATTTGTTCACAAAACTGACATTCCACCGTATTAGTAACATTCCAATAATGGAATCCAAAAAACTAAGCCGGCATGTCAGTTCCCAATGCTACCTTTTGAAAGAAAGAAATCTCCCGAAATCGTTACAATAACATTCACAGTCGCCTTAGCTACCGCCAGAAAAATAGCGGCGGCTTCGTAACATCAGACCGTTGAATGACTTCATAAGCCTCTGAAGCACTTTGAGGCACAAAACTGGATGAATTTCCTTGTACGCTGAAAATGATGTCGGGCAACCAGGCCTACCGGATCGAGGAGAGTGTAACAGCCTAGAACGCCCCAATCATGGTGAAGATTTTTAACTGACAAGTATCTACTATGTGATGATTCTGGAAGCGCTCAAATAACGTGCTAGTTTTTGCACTCTACTGGGTTCATTTCCATGGATATTAATAGTAAAATGATAATAATATTCAGTATTGTGAAAAGAGTGAAATTCGCCTATCTTCCTTCAGAACCATTCAGCTAAATGTTTGCTATGTTACTTTGATCCCTCAGCGCACGTCAAGGGGGTGGGTACTCCAGACCTAGCTGATGACTGTGGTCCGTCTCCGTAGTTCTGTTTTCAAACGCGGAACCAAGGTGTGCAAACAACTGCACAGGATCATGCAAACAAGGTGACAGGCACTGCTAGAAGGGAACAAATACCCCTCTAGTAGGTGTTGAATCGGTAGAGATCACAGGAGACCCTTTCACAGATGGTCTTTAGACACAGTCTGAACAGGGCTGAGGGGAAAAATAACCTGGCGACCGTCGCATGTCATGCTCCAAATCAGCATATTTGGCCACATCAGTCCACAAGCGGGTCTGACTTCAAACCAGTGCAACGAAGTTTAAAGATTGTCCAAACGGTTTTGTTTACATACTGCAACCCACCAAGCCTTCTCTTGAAAATTTGTAAACAATAACTGGTCTCCTGTACCCACAAACCTTGAGTATTATCCCTGTGTAAAACAATAGTAGATGCGACGAATACACTCACTTTCAAATCAGTTTGGCTTTCACGGGAGACTCAACTGAATCTCTAGCTTCCGATGTTCTTCAACTGAATGTGCTGCACACAGGCAACCTCATGTTTCAGCTTGCACGATACTCGAGATATTGCTGCATATTTTCATAAAGTAAACTGCACGCAGGGCTGTCGAATAGTTTTAGTGAGTAGCCTCCTGTGTGAAAAGATAGTAGATGTGCATTCACTGTCTTGCACTGGGCAGTCGTCTCCAGCAACCCTCTCCAGTGACCTCCAGTGTCCCTCCTCGGGAAACCATTGACTGCTAGTTTAGGTAAGATATGGCTTTCTGAGTAGATGTAACTCATCCTATCGCGGTCACTTGTCCTTTTTACTTTCTTTCTTTGATCACAGAGGAACCATTGGGTCAGCGAAATACACTCATTTGCAAACAACTTTGGTTTTGCGGAAGACTCAACTGTAACCTAGCTGAATCTCCCGCTTATGATTAGTCGAACCATTGGGTCATTTTTGAAATCGAGTGGAATAACTTGAATATAAGGACTGTGCATGACAAGTAAAGAGACGCGCCGTACGATTTCATTTTTCCTAGCACGACCATCTTGCTATCTTACTCCGCGTTTCGCCTTTTATGCTAATGGTCCTAAGAAATTGCACCACAGAATGGTTGCGTTTGTTTCTCATGGCCCTTGAGTAGATATATATTGCGGTTGAAGGTCATCCCTGCCCCTCATCTAAGTGGGGTAAAAATTTGATTTTTCCAATAATCCAAACGGGCTTCAGTGTTGTTCGGCTTTCGCTTGGACATCGTATTCATTCTGCGCTTCTTGGCCATTATCCGTTCGTCTTGGTCTACCTTTCTCTTTGTGTGGCACTGTGATCCCCGATTTTATCCGTTATCTCGAATTCATCCTATTGGACATTCCGTCTTCAGAGTTGCTTTCAAATCCCTCAACCATCTCGAAGCATGCGTGAGACTCAACTTTGCGCCTTGTCTCGATGAACTGCTTCGTGATACTTGTGTTCATTTGGAGCCTATTCAGTTGCTGGATGATGCCGAGGCGTTTATCAGTCTCACAATTAGACCAGATAGATGCTCTTTGTCTGCCTCTCAGGGTTCCCGTAACTACAGGTGAGGTCTTGTTTCCAATAGCAGACCGGCAAAAAATTTAAAGCCTGATGAAGTTGTGGACATTCTACCCATATAACTACCTAGAGTACTGATGAAACCTGCCAGTAGTATCTGACAAAGTAGCTTGGAGCGCCGTCCCTGCAACTGATGGAAGTTTTATTCGGAACTTGTCAACAGTCAGCGAACAACCACCATCGCACAACCACCCCAACAAGGCACCGATTTTGACACCTCGATTGGTGGTGAAACTTTTTTCCATCTCAGCGAGAGAAACAAATTATTATTGAACAGCATTACGATATTTGTTCACTGTTATTCAGTATTCTGGTAGCATTCAGGAGAGCACAGGAGGACACTTTGGGATATTGAATTTTCTAGAATTTCTGTGGAAATGAGGTTTTTACTTTCGTGTTTTATAGTCTGTGGTCGTTTATTTTGTGTCTGTCGATTAACGAAAACAGAATCAGGGACGATTAACTGAACGCAGCTGAGAGCCAGGTAGTATAAGGGAACCAATAACGACAATTAAAAAACCGCCCATCTTGAATTATCATATGCCAGTGGCGGTGTGCCCAACAAGCGTCTTCCAAAGGCCAAATAATGTTGGTTAAGTACAACTATAGTCTATGTAAGCGCACACTCATTCTTGTTTATCAAAGTACCACCCCCGGTTGGGTCAGTCAGTTACAATAAATGTCATTTCCTCTGTGGTTGCGAGAACTGTGGTTAAGAGAACTTGCATAAATTTAAAACACGAGCAGAACAACACCTGTCCGACCGAATTCCGAGCAGCTTGAACCGCTTCCAAGGTACCAGTCCATCTGAGATCGATTTTAAAGCCACATTTTTTATCAAGAAAGATGTGGTCTAGACAGCATGCGATTCTTTGGGATTTTAGATTTTGAGAAGGGTTGACGCTCCTTGAAATAATGCAGTCGGCTAGCGCAGCCAGTTGTGCGCACAGTTGTTTTTTTGCGATTTTAATGCATCTTATTGGACAAAACAACGTTATTGCTATTTTTGTTTGCCTAAATCTATGATACCAGACAGATAAACCTGTTAACCTTAGATGCGTCGACCTGAATCAGTCTATCCCGCCGTCTTTCGTCGGCACGCCAGAAATTGGGATTATGGAAATATTCTTTTCCAAACTGGACTCACTTTTACCGAGAATGACCTTCAGAACGGAAACTAACTCTTCATCGGTGTGCATGCAGTGTTTGAAAGGACGCCGTTAAGTTACCAAACATATGCTTTCACCGGAACAGGGACAGTTGCCTCGGTAGAAGTTTCCCGATGTCGTCCACATGATAAGTGAGTCAGTTAAATTAGATTGTGACAGTGTTCGTGAATTGTGTGTGTGCATTCATGCATTTGCGGGCACATGTGTTTGCATGTGCACGAGGGACACGTTTTTTGCAAAAGTTCGGAACGCACCTAGTCCTAAAACACACCATTTGTTTGCGTCCTCACCGGGGGCTGATAACATCAAGTGACCTCGCAAATTTCTGAATCCAAGGACACTAACCAGTACCAAAATGTATGCTCTCCGGGTTTTGGCCACCAGCAATTAGATAATTTGGTGAATGTTTACTTATTAGGATAATGTGTACATTCATCTTGATGTCACCTTAATACTGGAATACTTCAGTGACACTGTATCCATTGTATTGTATCCATTGTGTATCCATTGTGTAACTGGAACCCAAAATAAATGAGTTAGCGACTTGGTTGCCCCAGTTTACCGCTTGAATGGTCAAGACTATCGACATTCTCCTTCGAGAACTAAGCTGCATTTCAGGTACAATCGAAGGTATGAGTGTTTGGGAAAAAGAAATAAAATTTTGACCACTGGCTGAGAAGAGGACATATGACATAAGAAAACATATTTGGAAGTTGCAGAGCAAGTTCCATGTTACAGTCTCCTACGCTTGATCAGCATATTCGTATGTATATGCTTGCTATGCATAAATACAGGTCGTTGCACCAACTTTGCATACACCACATATCTGCGCCCGACAATCCATCTCCCTTTCGCCAAAACATTCTCTCATTTGAGGGCACCATAATCAGCTAACTCACCTGGAAATCGGTGAAGAATTTTCCTAGTTTCCATGTGTGGTGAACTAAACCAATGAAGATGTTTGCATATTCTAACGCCAGGACTTACAGAAAGCTATCACACTGCTCCACTAAAAACTGACTGCGGTTGAGACTGCTTTTAAGCGAATTGCTGCACAACAGTGAGTTTGCTGGAGAATAGAAACCCAGTGGCCGTTCATCAAACTTTCACCTCTAAACTTGATTCACAACCGGCATTTGACCGTTATCCTCGATCATCTGGCCAAAACGATGCTGTGAATATCCAGGTACTCGGCCTACTACCAATGTAAGGAAGAAAGCCCTTCTCGGCCAAGTCGTTTGTTAGCAAACACCAACTAAACAGTTACAAACTTTTGGACGGGAAAATAAGCGTCTCATATGCACCTTGTTTTTGAAAACTTAGCATCCTCACGCGCCTTCTTAGACTTTCGTGGATATTCATTGACTAGCAAGCAATTGTAAACGAACGCTTTGAAGCAGTTCTACAAGTTCCGTAATAAACACCACATTCCATTAGACACGATGCGAAGTTACGGGAAAACCACATACTACTCACATGCCTTATCAGTAGTATCGGCCGCTACACCAATATAATCTCTGACTAGTCAGATATACAGTCAGTGTTCTTGGATCAGACCGTCAGACGTGAAGGCCCTGATATCAGTGGTCTCAAGTTCACAAAAGCAAAGAACCGCACACGTTAGCTTTATGGGTGATAGGCGTAGGATTACATGTGTGTCCATTTACTATCGAAATGTGTTTGGCCGTGATGGGGACAGGCTTCGGTTATCCGGGCGTACCAATGAAAGCTTACCCAACCCGGAATGTAAATGCCCCAACACTCACTGAAAATCGGGAAAACTGACAAATTTGAGAATTTACGTCTACTGAAATATTCAGACGGCTTTTAAATGTGTTTGTGAAGGATGCTTTACAGTACATGATGTCGTCCAATCAGTGCTGATCTCTAGGGCGGTCGGAATTATATGTAACCGTTCACCTTACCGCGTTCTCGAGGTCTTGGTGGTGAATTAATTCATTTCATCGTTTTTTAGAGCAGAAGTGCTCAGAATGACGTCGTTAATTCAACAGATTATAAAGAAGAAGACTATAATTTTTAAGCAGGTTTATTTTCACTCAACCATGGATGGAACCTCATCAGGGGTTCACCATAGCCTTCCAGAGAGTAACAAGCTTGCATGGACGTTAATCGGAATTTGAGTGTGGAATAAAACTTACAATACCGCGCATACCTAAGTTAAGCTAAACAATCAAAACTGCCTTTGAAGATCTGCAAACAGCTCGGCTACGACTTTACTGAAGGGTAAACTCTAGACAGTATATCAACGACTGACCCACTTCTCAGTCAATTCCTTTTAGGTTTAATCCTGGGACTGCTATCATATCAATTCCATCTTCCAACAGATTTATTCCTGTCCTAACATGATTAGTTCTGTCGGTCCAAATCGAAACGGAGAATCATTGAACTTGTGTCTCACCACTTATGCGACCTTGTTGACTGGAGTTCCGCTGCTCCTCATCATGCCAGTCAAAGCGTTCTTTTGGCATTGCACTGAAAACTCAACACAATTCTGATATAATATCCCTATAAAGGCCAAAGTATGCATTGTGGTGGCCCTTGCTACACAAGTTTATGCCAACAGCTGAAGCTTAAATTGGTGAACCCAGATGTTTAACAACGTATATCTGCGTCCGGCTTGCACTACAGTCGAGGTGAATGATTCCAGGCCCGACGGTCCAGTGTTCAAGGACACTGCTGGTTGTGAATAGAGCAGGGGATGAGAATGTCTGACTGGCAGCAGCGATGGCTTTAAAAATGCCGGCTATTTGACTAATTCTGGTTGACCATACGGTCACATTTACCCGCAGAATCATAAACTGGAAACAAAAATACTCCAAGGCATTGTGCGGCAAAGCGTTTGTAGTATAAGTCCAAGCTTTCATTCGCTGCTATCTCCAGGGCAACGAATTTCTGATTAAAAGTGGCCATTATCCATTTTGTTGTAACCAACTCTGTCCAAAATATATTCTAAAAACTAACTTGGATGTAAAGTTCAGATATACATTTGAACAGTTGCTTAACCAATGAGATTAATTTGAAAAACGTAAGACGTGAATCTTCTAATCAACCTTTCTAGGCCGCGGACTAATTTTTGTCTATTAATAGCTGATCCTTCCAAGAACTAACCCAAATTAGAAAGATATACAACCTGCAGGTACATGCTTGCTTGTCGACAAACGTGATGGTCCGCAACATTTTTTTCCACTCGCCCTTCAATCAAACGTATGTCAGAAGTGAAACGTGCCTGTCGGCAAATATAACAAGCTGTTCCACAATGAATTGCCTGTTTCTTAGCAACGCATCCCTGCAGGTTCTACTCCGAAAACACACTTCATTTTTTTGATACGATTATTATTAAATATTTGTATTTTTTACCATTTTCATTCTACTTGTTTCGAACGCATGGCTCACCTTCCTTCCATAAATAATAATATAAAGTTGTCTATTCTGTGAACAGCTTACTTCAGCTATCTGATCCGAAATAAAATTGTGCATGATGATAACTTTTTAAAACGGTGCACCTAAACGAAAAAATATGTTACCCTTATTGTTCAGCTGAAAAACTGGCAGAATACACCATTCAATCATTCAAAGAACCATCCACCTTTGTTGATGAAACCACATTCCTTCAAGTTTAGGAATGCAATCAATGACCAATTTGAAGACTTTCATGAGAGGCTGCAAACCCGGATAGTCGAAAAGCAAGTTGGTGATTTTGACAACTGACCAATCAGGCTAAATTCAGTGCGCAGTAGAATGTCCCTTAGTTTTTGCGGTCAGTAATGCCGAATCATGTTGACCGATTTAAGAAGAAGAACCAGACGAAGTAAATCACGCTTAGAAATACCTTAAGTCCAACCATATAACGGACAAAGCGAATGCCTTTTCATTGTCTGAAGAAACACACTGTGGGAACCTAAATAGAAGAATCTCATTCTAGTATCAATCCATGTTGCCTTACTGGACAACAACTCATGTTGGAATCCTTGGACAACTGCCCAAGAATCATAGGTCTCCTGGATATTCGACATGGACGAATAAAATCTACCAAAGATATACAGTCCTGTCGTTTAGTTGATGACCATGAGATACAAACAATTTGCCTACCACCCAAGTTACCTCTCAGGTGTTCATATCATCCAACATCCACAGTGAAGCTGTATTTCTGCTCTACAGCTGGGCTAACTTGCGTAAAATCCAAGTTAATCGTAGCATTTTCAGAGTAGTAAGCCGCTTTTATTTCATATTAACCAGTAACAACAGAGGTGAGGTGTGACGTAATTTTCTAGCATTATTCGGATCACGAACGTCAGTCCCATAATTTTGCGGTCAGTCTTTGAATAAGCACTGAAACCATTGTAAATAATTCACATATTTACGTGTCATTACTCTTGTTTGACGGTTCCTTTCTCTGATTCCGAAAGATCTCTTGTTTTATTGCCGAACTAAATATAACCCTCCAGATGAGGTTTGGTAAAGGGTTACGTGCAACCAGATGAGTTGGAGCAGCGTTGTCACTAAATTATATACCGTCCACTATATTTAGCAAAGCAAGATTTCCCTTCGGGTGCCCTGAACTTTGAATTTATTTAAGGGCGAATGACTGACAGACGATCGAAGGATTTAACCACTTGTTGAGTAAAATATAGTCTGTGTTGTGACAAAGTAAGGCGCTCGCAACCTACCAGGATAATCTTCTCCGGTATGAAATCATCCAAACCAGCGCTTACTGCTACTCTGGTTAAACAATACTTAAACAGCCTCCTGATTGTGACTAAATCCTGTAACTTCGGCTTTCTCTAAATGCAACAGTGATCCTCAAATATTTAAGAAAGTGTGTATTCTGTTGTCGCCACAGAGGTAACAGGAACAGTTTGGACTTGGCGAACATTCGAAATAGACGGGGAACCCGGATGCTGTTCTAACTGGGCAATGTAACCAGGTTCTTCACCTAAAGGATTCATTTACTTATTGCTTTGTCCTCCGTGCAGTTAGAAAAATGCTAAAGATCTACCATTTCAGTTCATTCTGTTTCATATAAGGTTCACACAGGGTCAACTGCCTCCGGGGATCAAAGAACACTTTGTTCATTCATAACGCAAAGCTTAAAGTGGACAAGGGCAGCCAAATGCTCTATGCAACCAATTTTTATTAAAACCATGGTTCTCAATATTACAGAATTTTCGGACGAGCATGCCAGTATATAATTAGCAGTAAAGCAGTGTGAGCCTGCTGATCGAATGACATTTTGTGTGGACTTGTCCGTTGGTGATATCGATGCAGACGGAATTCGCTGCATTGGAGTGAGCACAGTTATGGTTGAATAAACAGCTAGTGATTTAGTGGTTTACAGATCCAATAGGGCGATTTGAAATCGTCTTTATAATATTTTAATTGGGCATTTCATGTACAAAAATTTATTGACCTTCTTGCTTCTATTATCGCATTTTTCAGCTGCTAAATACTTCGCCAGTTCAAATGCAGCAATTTTCTGTCGTCTAATGCTTCACGCTACCTCCTCGTTCAGTCTGGCAGTTAAGCTTGAAAACATCTAATTTATTAAATAGAAAATTGTACATCGTTAACAATTTTTTTTAAATTGGATGCATGCACCATTAATTAGGCTGCAATTTGCAAGTTAGCCACCAGTGCGCTGACATTGTTTACATGTCATTGAAATTACAGCACCGTTTGAAATTACTGCAACGTATGTAGCGACTTCCATGCACCGTTGTAACCTGTCTTACCTTGATGGTCAACACAGGGCATAAATTCAGAGATAAATAACAGCCAGTTAATTTACATTCCACTTTTTTGTCGTGTGCATGTGCTCAAAATAAAAGCTCCCTGCAAGCTGGGAAATAAACCTACTAGTATTATTATGATTATGTGTCCGAATCATCTTTCGTCTTAGACTGTACCAATGACAATCAGTTCATATTGTTTACGATGACTAGCTCCCCAAAACTGACTAATCCGCACCACAGCAACTACCAATGAGGTAGCGACCAACGTTCGAAACTGAGACAAAAAGATGTCGTATTCAGTTGGAGAATGTCCAAACGCTGAAAGTCGTAGGAAAGCATTACTGCGCAGGAATACAATAGCACGAGCATAAATCATCAACGATCTGTTTGACAAGCCAAATTAAGCATGATGTTGGTGTCATGTGCTACGAGCGGACATTCAACGTTCCGGAATAAGAGTCCGCATTACAAGCAGCATTTTGGCAACGCTTTCAGTTTATCTTTTTCAAAATGGAATTGTATATTTTATTAGCTGTGGAATATTTACGGTGGTGAGTGGGGATTAGTTTCTACGTTATACAACAGGGGCCTAAACCCGTAGTAAAAATTAAATCTCTAGTCCCAGACTTGAGCATTTGCATTAACCGGTAAAGACATGTCGCACTGCGGTTAAGCTTCTTACTCGCTCGTCGCCTGTGAATTCATTTAGCTTTGAGTTTGTACGGTCCAGAAAATAATTGCAGTATTGTTATTGTTATAAAATTATTAAACTACCCAGGCAATTGATCCCTTATAGTACATGGACTTGATAAAGGCCATCAAATATTGGTTAATAGAATTTTACTGTTCTATATAACGATACAAAATAAACTTTCCTGCTAAAGATATTTTGCGTCACCATTCTGTTTTTCTTTCCTAACACTTTGAAGGTTTACTAATATCGTAAAGGCAGAAATGCTTCCCCACAAGATCTATCTGTCGGCTAATGAACACCATTCATAAGGTTATCACACACGTACGTCAGGATAAATCTAATTTCCTCTAACTGTGAACAACCGGGTAAAGAAGCATAAAGAAAAATTTCCTGCTGCGAATCGACCTGAAAATTTTTTCCATAATTCTTGTTTAGGTTGCTTACATTGAGAACACCGGTACATTTCATTCTGTTTGAAGTTCTACCTGCAACAAGGGGAGACCATGAGGATCACCTGGTTTGAAAAAAATTCATATCTAAGTGATTTTGTGCAAATCACGAAACATCATGAATGTCCTCTTGCTTGTAATTTATTTCACCACCAATTCTTCTCTGCCTGCCTACCTGAGATATCAACAACTTATCACTACAGGACATTCATGATTGACCATTTGAGCACTAATTAAGCAGGCGGTTTTTCTTTGAGCCCTATTTCGTGTATGTACAAGGCCGTTGGCTGGATTACTCATAGCGTTTCCCGCATAATAGTTCTATAACTGCTCCGCCCATACCACTGCCCTGTTGCCCGCCTAATTGTAAAGATCACGAAGTTGAATGGGAAGGAATTTGTTTGCTGTTTAACGCCGTGTATTTGCTTCTTAGCTAACGTGGCATATAAGTCTAAACGTAGTTGTTGATGCCAACTGGAAACTGGTCACTAAATCATGCATTTTTGTAAGCTGATATATTATTGTCATCTTGAAGGAGGAACGATTGTTCAAGTTTTCGATCAAACATGAATCACAGAATCAAAAATCGTGAGCACACGCAAATAATCCAAGGTTTTGGAAACATAAAGACACGTAACCTGGTAATCACACGTCCCTCAGAGCTTATGATCGGTTCCTATCCTCAAGGTCACCGAATATATCAGACATCCTTATCTTACTTATTTTCATCGCTTCCTGCAGACTAAACGAAACAACTTGTAAGCGAAATCCACAGATAAACCTTGTCTTTCACACATCTGTTAGGCCGTCTGCCGACAAGTCAACCAGCCTGATTTTGGACTTCCTTTGATCTCATTCGAGGTGCAATGCAGTATAAATAAAAAAGTATAATGTATAACTGCAAACCAAAACGGTTAAATTTCTAGCGGTTTTTATCCGCTTTACAGATTTTATCATACAAATTGATACAGAGTATTAATTAGCAAAAATAGAAAACGACACTACATTTTCTTGTCACGTGCATGCCTGGCTTATTTTACCTTTAGAAAATAAACCCAAGGTATATGTCGTTTTGCGTCCCTGAAGAAGCGGCCAGGAAAATTGTGGCTAACTACCAACGGTCCGTTACAAAAAAAGCCATACTTGAGGTCCCAGTGCCGCAAAGAATCAGTGCTATGAAGTACCCACAAACGTTGTCAGCATGTGGTTGCAGTATTTGTTTTATTTCGCGATCACATAACCCTCGTTTAAACAGTTCTCAACTCATTACTCTTGCGCATTCATATTAAGGGGTGAAAGCACTGAGCTCAATATTAACTCTTAATAGAGTACAATTGACACGAAAGACTCATGTCCGGAGTTAAAACTCCGACACAGCCAGTGAAATGCACTACTGATGAGCTCTGACAAGAGCAAAACCCGAGTACTGTGCATCCCCCGTTTGATGTATACTCACGAAAATAAATGCGCTAGAATAGAGGAACGAATACTTAAACGAGGCCGATGTAAATGGAATTCATTGAGTTCGTTCAAGTACATTAAATCCGTGTTGTACATTTACAAATCTTTGATTATTTTCAGAGATATTTAGAGATTTTCTTCCTTTTCAGCACCATACACCACGATATATTATAAGGATATCGCACCTAATCAAACATGGGACTGTATTTGTGCATCGCATTTGGTTGAAAAATATTATAAACAGTCAATGACATTTACTTCAGAATCCTTTCTGGAATGTTCCTAATGTTTACCAGAACACTCTCAACTCATGTGCAGTGCAGGTGTAGATGCCCCAGCATCAGTGCGCATAACCGTCTGTGTCCATTAGAGAATTATCCAGACAGTCTAAATGAATCGATAACAAATCACGTGACAAGCCTGCTTACAATATCTCGTTGAAGCATCGCGAATCCAGACTTCTAAGGAAGTATGTAGCATGACAGAATGGACGACCTTGCGCCTCTTTGAATTTAAAGGTGCTCCACAGACGGGGAAGGAGTTTTTGGCTAAGACTGACGTAATTCCCTGTTTTTTTTTAAGTGGGTACGCTTCGTCTCAGTTACCCGAGTCGACTCGACCTGCTGCAAATGGGTATTATCCGTGACGAAGACCCACCTAAGTTTGTTTAAATATGGAAGACTCTGGAGTTACATTTTTATTTGATGTTTTGTACATCTGTTACTGATGTATCTGTTATCACGGCTTTCATATTTTTAGTCCAGTGCACTACTGTGGGGACCTTCACTGATTCGATCGGTTCATCGCTTCTGCAAGTGGGCTCTGGTTAACCATTACGTCAAATACAATTATGATCACGCTCTGCTACTGTCCAGAAACATTGTTCAGGCCGCCGGTAAGCTGTCATCTACTTTAATTGTTACACCTACCATTTGTGAGTATAGTCTGCCTAGTTAATCCTCAGGCATTGTTGTTCGCGGGGAAATGCACGTGATCAATAAAGCCGTGAACATGTTCGTCAGCCCAAAGGAGAGGTCACGTTGTCTAAGCGTTGACTGACCGACTGGCTGAAATTGAATTCAGTAGAAGTGATCACACAATCTCTATCTGAGGTCAACTTCTTCGATGAAACTACGACCCCAGTATAATCGCAGCTTACACGATATCAACTAGTGTGGAAGATCTTCATGGTCCAGAGGCCACATTCAAAATATGCTGAGTAGTCAGAGTACGGCAGTTTATCCTTGCAACGAAATACCAAACTCAAGCGTGCAACTTCAAAAGTATGATCTGAAACACTGTGTCAAATGGCCATGATTTTGCCGTGATTTGCCCTTGGAAATAAGTTCCATCTATGTTGCAGTCACACAGCTCACGTTGAGAGGACTGATGTTGACCGGTTCCTTGACTAATCGGAAACATAGTTGTTATCTTCCCGAACGGAAGTCTCTAGCCCTTGTCACAATAATTAGGCACATTTGTACTCCATGCGGAATTGAAGTGTTTAATTTACCTAGTCGTCTTTGAACCACACAGCCAAATCAACATAGACGCAAGATAGGTTGATGTAATAAACTAGCATTTCATTCAAAACGACCGGTAAGCTATTAACCGCAGCATATTATAACCCACAATAAATTTAACGCAGTTCTATTTTGAAAACCCAGTTTTTCTTAGTGATTCCAAAAGACTTGGCAGCTTGGCTTTTATAGATAATAGTACACACCATATTGTTTTATTGGATGATAACCATCAAGCTCGTTTGCCCATGAGTGCTGTACAACTCCTTCCCGGCTTTCCGGAAGTTGGTTTATCAAAACAACCGCTCATACCTCAACAAATGACGTAACACTTATGCCACTCTGGAGTACTTAGGTTGCTGACTCTGCAGTTCATGTATAAGACTGAGATTTTTAATTTGCCGAATGATAGCGCCGTTTTCTAAACATGGGCAAACCAAGTTGAGGGCGTCCAGTTCATCCTGACAGCAGGAAGACATATGTGGCAAGCGGATCACTCATCAGTTCATTTCAGTAGCCATTCACATGCATACAGGCTGACATGGTAACAGAGTTTAAAGCAAATGTCACGCAAGATGGTCGACGAACGGCACTACCCGGAGCAGACGTGCATAAATTGCACATATGATTGACCTAGTAGACTGGTGGGTAGTCTTAGAAGGTTCCAGCTGCCTACTGCTGCTTTGAAAGTTTGGTTGTGGTGGACTGAAAAGCATATGGCTTATCTATGTGCAGCTGGTCATTTCTGTCACAAGCCCACTGATGTGAGTGTCACTGCAACTACAGGCGGGCTGATATATTAGACTACCAGTTAGATGGAGGCAATTCTTATTCTGCCAAAGAGTAGGATAGGTTTGGTAAAAGGTTGCTGTCAGGTTTCTCTTACGACTAGTGGAAAGAGCTGTCTTTTGGAGACACATGTGCATAGATATATATCATTTCTACGGCTGACGTACTTATCCTTCCAGTTGCTGGTTGTCTGAGAGAAGCTGCTTTCCAATAACGTTTTCTTCAGATTTCACTCTTTGATCAGCATGTCAGACGTGCATATGATCCTAGTGAGGATGAAATACACGCGTACCATTCTCACTTTTAGGCTTACCGGGTGAAAACTGGATGCCTAGTATACTCCTAAAGATACTACGGCGCCGTTTTCTCATTCCCTGAAGAGTAAACATCATGAAGCCCATCAGAACGTGAATAGCTGGTTAGAAAATGACATCACCACAGTCACTGCGGTAAACAAGTCTACCAGTCTGGGGTCCCGGGAGAATTGCGTGAGGACATCACTTCAAGAGGAACATTTCTAACCCTCTACAACCCTAATAGGTAGCCAAATACAGATAGTGAAATAAACAGTGAAATGTGAGGCTAAAGGTACCACTTTAGACCGCATTTAATTCAGGTTAGGTCAGTCAATAAAACGATAAATAAAGTAATAGTAATAATGTAATGAATAAAACAAAATTAATAAAATAACAAAAGTAATATAATAAGTTAATGAGACGTTAATATCCGGCCAGTCTTGTTTTTCTTACTGTCTTGGTCGGATAGGAGTATCACAGAGTACTTTTCTATGCTTAGGTTTCGGCAGTAATCTGCTCAGTAGATTGTCGTGACCAGTTGAAATAAAATGCCCCAACATACACCCAAAACACAGATCAATGTTGATTTTCTAGAGTCCATGGCTGCACAGCTGTGGAGACAGGTCATTCCTGTCCAGTTTTACAAGAGAAGCTGCCGCAAACGACATAGTTCAGTCTACTTTGGTGGCAACGTGGAACTCAAAGTGTGTCGGAAAAGCGCTGTCTCATGCAGTCGAACGCGCACGTACATCAGAAAAAGAACCACTAAGATGTTTTTAGTTCCACGGTTGAAATCGCCCAATTTACCTAGGCAACCTAGAATTAATGAAGCGTTCAAGGCTCCAGAAACATAAGCAGGTCGGCAAGTATGCAATACGCTCCAACGCACTCTAGTATTCTTCAAGGACTGACTCAACTGAATCTTACCAGATCTCTCGATTATGATATAATTCTCGCTTTCCTGATTGGCACATAGAAGAATAAAATCGGATGTGAGATATCGAAACGTTTTCTGTCCCTCAAGAAAGCACTACAAGGACGTTCAGTTGGTCTAATTTTCTAGTTGGGAAAATGGAGTAACCCTAGAGGAAAACATGCTTTCTGCCCAAATGGAGTTTATTCTTCGTTCATCTGCTAATGCAAACCGCTGAACCAGTGCAGAATCCCACAAGAGTACTCCAAAGAAACGGTTGCGGCATCCACCGATCAGTAGTTATTGATCGGAGTGTGTAGTCTAGTCGTCCTCGGAGCCGTGGTGTTCCATGGAGTGAGAGAACGCCAAGTCTTTGCATACGTACATATTTTGTGACTGTAAGCTGATCACTTAATCGTCTGTAAACTAACCTTTACCCTGGAAAATCTCTGCTAGATGCCTTGTTACGAGGACGTTAAGGATACTCATTTATACGAAGTACTCTGGCAAAATTTAGGCACTTTTTAGTAAAAAAAACTTGGGAATATAAGGGTAGTTTCTTCAATGCCGAATAGTATGCATCCGTCTTTACTAGGTAATGCACAATTTCAATCATCGTTCCTGAGCAACGAGATTGAGTTGTGCCCGGAAAGCCAGGGATTTGAATCTTTTGGTGGCCGTGAATACTAATTTTTGACAGTTTTCCCGTTCCCGGTCTCGGATAAAAACACAAACGTTCAACGAAACCTAGAGGTGCAGCATTCAAACTGAACTAATATTTCTCTGCAAGCAATTGCTGGTCAATAATTTTGACAATACCAAACCAATTCTGGCTCATCCAACTGGACTCTGAACTACCAAAACCGACTAAACACACACTTTGCCAATCGTTTTCATCACAGAACTTTTATTATAGACTGATGCTTAATTAATCTATTGTCTGATGGCGTTTCAAACCAGTGGACGCCGTAGGCTACAATCTATCCTCGACTGACACACCACCAAGGAGCGAAATTAACCACATGGCTACCAGCTGCCATTAGCAGCGCACTGTTCTTGATTTCAATCCTTTTGGAATGTTCAGTTCCATTGGCACAGTGATGTCGACCGATGTAAATTTTTTGTAGGTTGTCAGAGGAAAATCACGCAATAAATTCCACGCACAGTCATTGAAAGACGCTTTAAGTTTCTGTCTCGCCATCCTAAGTGGAACATAAAATCATCGTCAATCACACTCGCGAACATTCGGTGCATGCTACTTTTGACTGTTCGCAGAACAAGCACAGTATTTCGGAGCAGTCACTATCGCTCTAAATATGCGGTGTTGTATCCCTTCGGCTGCTAAGCATTGATTAGTCGGAAATTCAGCTGGACTTTAGCCCAAGTGTAGTCTGTGAGCATGTGTGGAAACCTGGTGTAATTAGAAGATACTGAAAATAAAGGAAACTAATCCGGTATAGAACGCCACGCACAAAAAATTAGAATCAAGGGGGCTGTGTAAATCATCAAAGAAATGTGTCTTGTGACACTGGTTAACAGCATACAGCAATATATGAAGGGACTTACGCAGCAGATCCCACTTTGAAGCAGCGGTATCACTGTTGCATTACTAAACTTCCTGTAGATTTCTAGCGTAATAAAGCAATCCCCCGTAATAAGTGCATTTCTACAATTTATAGAAAATATGCACGCCACTTTTGGTGGTGGATATCCGACTTTGTTAAAATGGAAACCTTAATACATCCTGAATCAGCTACACATTACAAAATGAACCCGACAACCGATTGTACTCTTCGGACTATTTTGACAGGCCATTAGCAAATACGCGGCATTATTCACAAGCCACACGCTTGAGTTAAAATGAAAACGCGTGGAATTAAAGTCGGACTGCGGATTTGTGATTGTGTACTCTACTTCTCACCGATTCAGCTATTTCATCGTCAATGTTGCAATCAGTAATTTCTGCGTATTTGATCTAACCCACACTCATACACCGACTACCCCTGTTGTATACCTTGATTCTGTCACATAGGTTAGTGAGTGAGGAATATTTTATTACAGGAAACTACTCACAAGGTTGCTGAAAGCTCTTCGACAGCCCACGACCGTTTTCGCCCTTCTTGGGGCTCATCAGGTAGGCGCAATCCCCGAGTTTCCGTCAACCTTATGTTCTACTTGAACCCAAATTGGACTGTTTTCGAGAAATACACTCATTTGCATATCAATTTGGTTTTTGCGAGAGACTCACCTGAAACCCAGCTGAATCTCCCGTTTGTGATGTTTTCAGGCAACTGAATGTGCTGCACCAGGCCGCCTCATGTTCCAGTTGCTACGATATTCGAGATATCGCGATACATGTATATACGTAATGTACTACTCATAAGGTTGCTGAAAACTCTTCGACAGCCCACGACCGGTTTCACCCTTTTTGGGGCTCATCAGGTAGGCGCATTTCCTGATTTTTCGTCAAACTTATATTCTGCTTGAATTCAAATTGGAATGATTTAGACAAATACACTTATTTGCAAATCAATTTGGTTTCTGCGAGAGACTCACCTGGAACCCAACTAAATCTCTCGTTTGTGATTAGTTCAGGCAACTGAATGTGCTGCACCAGGCCGCCTCATGTTCCAGTTGCTACGATATTCGAGATATCGTGATACATGTATATTCGTAATGCACTACTCATAAGGTTGCTGAAAATTCTTCGACAGCCCACGACCGGTTTCGCCCTTCTTGGGGCTCATCAGGTAGGCGCAGTCCCCGAGTTTCCATCGTGCTAAAAATTAGATAATCCCCTGCAAATTTTGACTGAAGAGTTTATTACCCACGCACCAGCGAGTATACTATTTTCAGTAAGTCGATTTGGTTTAATTCGAACTGAAAACCAAATATATGTCAAACTCAACTTGGGTTAGGAACGAAACTAACATACTTGACCGTGCCATGTATCGTTTAATCCGAGAAGCCGTTGAAAAAAAAACGGTGCACGACTGGTCTTCAAACAGCTATTGGTGTTTGCCCTGTAAGTCCAATTGGGAACGAAAAAGCTTTCACCTTTCGACAACTGATTGCTTGTCTCGGAGAACAAAAATGTTAGTAGACACTAAAAAGCAACGCACTCCAAATCCGGCACCACTTTTAATGAACGCCCAAAAATATATTCAAGTATATACAATCATCAAGAGGAATGGAAAATTCTGTCATTTTTGAAGCAATGAAAGTCCAAGGTAAATAGTTCTTTTCTGCGCCCCAAGTCTGAGTTTAAATGCTAACTGTCAGCGCACAGTTTGTGGTTCAAGTGCACTTCTGGCGAGACTAAATGTACTAATGCAGGGCTTGTTTGGCTCTTTGACAAGATAATTTGCTTTGGTCAACCTGAAAATACAGTTAGGTCATTTTGGGGCAAGCTTGTGTGAAATGCTGGTGCATGTTGTCCTCTCAAGTGTGTACACTTGCCTGATCTTCCAAGTCATCTGTTTTGCCGCTGAATCTCTAGTAACCGAGCGATACACATAACAAAGTTAGCACACGTCATGAAACTACCTAAGTTACAGTAACATTTAAGTTAAACGTTTTTGCTTTCGGTCGACTGTTCGCAGATAACATCTGTCTGAAAAACAATGTCGACACGCTAAATCAGGTACATTTATAAGACCGTGAAACTGTGCAACCGCATCCTGTCTCACTGAAACAGATGTTTTCGGACGTTACATTTAACCTACCGAAGAACATTTGTGCCAAAACATTGCTGTTTTACGTGCTGTACATAGACTGCGAAGATATTTCACATTCTTGCCTTAGGTTTCTAACTTTAGTATGTGCTAAGCACTTATAAGAAATTGTTTCCTCACAAAAAACAAAACGGTCTGGATACTAATGGTTTGAGGTGAGGTAGTGCGACATCGTCCACAATGAGCATTTATTCGGGACTCAGAGGCTTGGAAATAATCCACCACTTTTAACACACAACTATTCGTAACAGAAGTGCGCTTAAAAGCTAAATACAAACCGAGTGACTAAATAAAACTGACGAATACAACACCTGGTAGAAATTCACGTGACACCACTTTAATTCCGTCAAAACATTCTAATGTAACTATCAAAACTGGTATTTTCTGGGAGATTTTAACCTCAGCTACGTCGTTTACTACTGGACTGTACACCAAGATAACAAACAAAGTTCGGAATTTCTAGATTACTATTCCCTCAGATTAGAGCAAACATTAGAAATTATTTTTCTTCTACCGCTGGTTCAGTCATGTTAACTTGAATTCCATTCGGTATTTCATGTACCAACTAAAAAACAATGTGGAATTTTGTGCATGGTTATTCCTTTCTTAATGAACTTTTAGAGTGTTGACTGAACTTATTCGCTCCAAACGTGTATATCAGGCATTACCTTCGAATCAAAGTGAAGTATGAGTCGAAATCAACGATCGGTAGTAAAAACGCATTAGAAATGTACCCATGTCTTTGTTAACTATTCCATATGATATGCATTTGTTGCTAAATTGTATCCAAAATAGCTATCATTATGTACAGAGGCAGATCTATAATTTTACATGCATTTTTGCATGGATGAATTAAACTTACTTATTAGAAGTCGCTTATTATTTTGAAGTAATTTACGTCAGAGTTAATGAAGAAGTGCTTCTTTTTCAAAATTATGCAGAATATGAACACTCTCCAACATTAATACCGGAGAGAGAAAGTCTAGTGGTGTTTATCATAGTGTGCCATATACGCTAACAAGATACGAAAATAGAAGTATGGTGTATTTCGTCCTCCACGCTACAACGTTTTCTCTGAAATCACCAAATAACGAAGTTAAAGTAGCGAGTATACGAGTACATTGAACTAAAATTATTTGGTGCCCAGAACACTATTTGTGACAAGATCTCACAACTCACGATAAAATATCCGGCTGACGAAATCTGCACCGGCACCCTATTTCGCGTAGTTTTTGTTGCCTGTCGCGATAAGGAAACCGAAAGGGCAAGGCGTTGTCGTCTGAATTGATGTTCATCTATCATCCCATCAAGTTGTCAATCCCTGGCGGAGAGTGCGGACAAGAAAGATATTGCACCTATGTTGATCATAACTTCCTAGATTGTGGGAAAACCAACCTCAACCCATTGCCCGATTTATGCAGGACGATTCAGGCATCAGCGGATACATGTAGGTCTGTGTGCCATGCATCTGTGCTTGGATAACTCTCCACAGACGTTGTGCCAAAAGAACCAACTATTTCTTGAGATCGTTTGTGAACACAATGAAACATCATCACCGAAAGCGAGTTTCTTCTATTTGGATTCATTTTGTTCGTATTATTGTATATTACGGAATTCAAAACAGGTCCATCGCCCCATGATTCCGCCACGTCAAGCCGCAAAATCAGTCTAAAAACAATCAAACTTCGACCAGTTTTTAGCAATTTCCTGTATTTCTGTCAATGTACGTATGATCAGCGGTATCAAGTTACTTTGAAGAAAGCAAGCACTCAAGTTTATTACCGTGACATTTTTGCAAACAGATGAGTGCATGGTATCGCGGGGCTCATTGAATTACCGTCTACACAACAGGTTTGAAGCGTGATTCAAGACAGTTCAAGCAATAAATCAGTTCCTTACATGAATACCGTTACCATCTTGATGAGCTACACGGTGGTTTTTGTCTGAATTTTGTCGTAAATTAGCTCACTTTTTTAATGTCACCGCTGGCCCTAGGGTCACTGTTTACACAAGTCTGAATATGTTTGGGCATTAAGCAAAATATTCGTGTATTGATGACAGCTTGTCAGTGTTTCACTTTAATTTGTAATGATTTTTAATCATCCCGTTTATCGGACAACCATAAATCATCTAAGCTTACGATATCTATTCTAGATAACTAGTCAAACCTTTAAGAGGAAATACGATCATTTTACACATCATATTTATGGATTGCCTAGTCAAGTAGTACCACGGTTAGGAATTGAAACGTACAATTTACAAGATCAGCTAGATCGTTTTTTCTTATCCAAAACTGATCAGAAAGGAATAGAGTTTTAATAGACCTAGATTGTTTGATGTATCCATGCTGTTCCTGGCATAATGGTCGTCATTGATATTTTAAAAAATCTACCGTAACAGGGCACTGTCCAAAGCCAAACATAGTGATTCGTGTGGCAACAAAATCACAATACTGTCAACCCGAGTTCCTTAAATGGTTTCACGTCTGGTCGCCAGTTCCCTGTTCGCAGAGGATTGTAATCTAATTGCGAAAAATTGATAAACACTGTTGAGAACATGCGCGCAATGCGGTTGCATATGTACGTCCTCCGTACCTCACTGCGTAACGCTTAAGAGAGTAAGGTAAAACAGTGGTCGTGAATCCTCTAATTACCTCGCATAGAACGATGTAAAGTACGAGATTAAACGTAAGGAATACAACAAAATATGCATGGAGAAGACATAGGCAGCATAACTTCTACCGAAAACCACTCTGCCAATAGAAGCAATCAATTTTCCCTCCGCATTCAGACATTCACAAAAAAGACATCATATGCTCTTTCCAAAACTTTATAAGGGGAAGCAAAAAAGAAGCGGGTACTCACTTAATCACGTAGGATGTCTGCACGACTGGAAACGTTAATGTTCCAAGTAAAGCTCAACAAACAGACCAACATTTCTCCGATCTCACTCGTATGGGGCATTTTCCCACTTGCCAGTACCTCGGGAGTGAAGTTACAAATATCTTTTATATTACATCATACTACATACGACATACTACCCCGTGCTATATTGTACAGTATCCTAACCTGTGCTATTTTAGTAAACGCTATATTTCACTAAACCGTAAACTGCTATGTCAAAATATCGGTGATGCGGGTAAGTTTCTCGGTTGCTGATCAAGTGACCGCTGACCCGATCGTGGAGCTTGATAAATGACTTGCGATTTAATTTTTTTACAATTTTTTTCAAAAAATAATTACAAGGGAAAATTAATATTAGCATTACAATGGCAATGAGGGGTAAATCACTTGATATTCTACGGCAATCATTGCTCCTGGATAAATCTTCCACTACAAGTTATTTACTTTGAGATTTTTTTCAATAAACCGTAACAAGTTCGGAAAAAAACATTCAAGGCCGAAGTATTTTAGTGCATTTTCTTGTTTCTGTTCCACTTTTAGAGCTATTGCGGATTTCCCGAATCACCTACAGATTTAATCAGAGAATCACATGTGCTAGCCCTCAGTCAAAACCCGAGACTGTCCACCAATCCACTGCAGACCAACTTGGCCGAACGATACATATATTCATGCGTGTCTATAATGTGCACCTGTGTCTATCTACACGGGATAACCACGGACCAGATTTTCATCATTGCCCGATGCTTTTTCGAAATGCCAAGCAAACTGTAAGCAAAACATTCCGTTTCATCCTAAAAGCCTGATCACTTAGGAATGTGCCCCAGTGTGAATTGAATCACAGACGGCATTCTGCCCAAATATGTTTTTCTTTCGCAAAGACATTCGCCCTCACAATAATGTACATTAGCAATAGTTATGTAGGCGGAAAAACAGAAGTAATTTTTTCCGTTAGTTTACTTTCAGTACAAAAACATGGAAACTGTTAGGTTTGTTGTATTTCTGAGGAGAAATGCAACAAGCAACCTACTGAACTAATCACTAAGCCTGATTTTTCCGCTTAATCTAACGCAAGCAAACAAACATAAACAGCTGTTTTCCTCCGTTTACAGACGATTGCTGCAAAAGTTCACCGGAATGTGACCCGAACAGACGTTTCGATAACGAGATTAATCTTACGGCAGGACAGCTGGGTGAAACGTTTTCCCAATTCATTTTCAGGACACAGTTTGTCTGCAAAAATGTATAACAGAGACACATAAGTTCCCAATAAAAATCGATCGCAACCATCGTTTGGCACAGTGAAGATCGCAGCCAGTTAATTTAAAGTTCTGAGGTAACGTCGAAAATCAAATATTTTCCGATAATTCTAAATAACAAGTAGAGTTGTATGACCCATTAAATATCTTTGCTTTTGGAATGTGTCGTTGGTTTAATACATCAGTAGTACTAGCGATTGGAAGAACGTTTCACAGTGCTCCGTTGTCAAAACCCTCCAAGTTCAGATGGATCCGACAGATTAGATAGACTTGAATAAAAGCAAACTTGAAAAAAGCAAACGGCAAATATTTTTTAGGCGGTGAACATTCAGTTTTTTGTCAGAAAAAATGAAAATTTTAAAGCTGATTGTAAATTAGTAGTATATTGAGCACCATTTGGCAATAATTCATGGGTTGTCAGTGGTAATGTTTTGCTCAACCTACCTGTGGCCATTTTAAAATACGTTTCGGTGAAGGCTCAGTTTAGCATTGTAGGACTCCACCAAAAGTGGCCAGTTCATTGTATGTACAGATGACTTGCAACAAAAACCCAGTGAAGGATCGTGTCAAGCCAAAAGAGCTTAAATTTACTACATCTCAACTCATATCAATGCGATTTACTGAAACCTAATCGAGTGAACCGTGGTGTTTGGGCCTTAACAAGAAACGCTGGATAGCCTGAAATCAGAAGAGTTCAAGAGGCATTTAGCAAGTCTTGGTCAGGTTTCAAATTTCAAAGCGAAGCGCAAAGGCAATGTGCCTTCTTTTGAGGCCGATGATTGTTGCTAGGTCATTTATCATTGACGATTGAAGGCTGAGTAAGATCCATTATTGTCAACTGTTAAATGATCTGCATCACTGCAAACTGTCTCAGACGATCACGTTTCTTAACCCGACGCTGGAGACGTTTGCCAGTAAACGACCTCTGTCATTGGCACCAAGAAGCAGTCTAAGAAAGCCCAATTGAAGTTCTTGAACCTAGCTGAAAGATATTTACAGCCTTTCCTCTAAAACAGCTAACAAAATTTTGTAAGTAGTGTTGCTATTTGGCTTGCAATACTGCTACCTATTTCCCCGAAACAAACGGTTAAAGCTTAAGTTTCGGCTTGCAAACGTAAACTTGGCTTATCGCCTACGTTCTAGCCTCTTATTTTAACGTCAAGTCATTCATGTTATTGGTAGTGGACCCTTTCTACAAACGCAAGGCATCACTACATGAATTCTGGTAGAGAAGCTGAAAGTTTCAGGTCGGAAACATGTCAGTGGGCATACCCAAGCGCGCCAATATAGTTGTACGTGTCAAAAAGGTTTATGTAGAAAAAAACAGGGAGAATACTTTAAGGCCACCAAACGTCTGCAGTAATGGAATGGAAAAAAGATGGAAGCAAGGTTACGCTTAGTCACTGCAGCAGATAATTCGGGATTAAATGTAAAGAGACGTTCGAGTAGATACCCTCAATCGTACTGCTTCTCACAAATGAAATCTTCACGGCCAAACTTGGGTGGCTGTAGTTTTACCCTAATGAGTGCTATCTTAGTGACCGGCAGATTTCATACAGCCTGAAAAAATATAATTTGAAGGGTATTTTTCCATTCTTAGCACAATCGGAAACGGCTCATCTTCATCCTTTCTAAATGTGAGTTTTGGGCGCAACAAAGATGGGCTTTCGACAACTTTTAACTTAAAGTAAAAGTACGTGTAGCGGTCAGTAACTGCAATTGCCTAGATTCCTACCCCTCGGGCAGGAGCGCAAATTGGGAAAGCTAGCTAGAACAACATGCACGGTGGGGATAGATAAATAGTACCGAGTTGCACGAGGAATGTGTTGATGCAGAAAACTTTCCCAGGGCTATTCAACTGCTATCTGGTCAACGAGAACCGAGCTGGCAGTATTTTGGCACGCTGCAACAGCCATCCATTGCCCAAAATATAGCTTAAATCGATCGTAGGCGCGTGTGACTTGGGAAAAACAACTAACAGGTCCTTATGCGGCTTCTTGTTAACACAAACCCAATAGCCCAGTGTCACACTGAGCAGTTAGCAGAGGCTTTGTGTCACACAGTCCACGCGAATAAATGATAACCCGTTTAAAAATTAAAATTAATTAAAATTAATAGGTGACAGCTTCAATTTTAAGTGTACTTTAGTTTGCTCGTGTAGATAGGCCACAAGACACGAAAATTTTCCAAATTTAGACGGGACGAATATGGTCCTTTTCGGATGCATTCTGGGAATGGTAGCTAGGAACGTATTGTCATATTTGTGAGCTACCGACCACCGGATTACTCTTTGAATTCTCTGTCTTGCGTTTAAGACACTATTTAGGGCCTTCAGATGTCAGCTCTCAGCAATCCCATGAAGTTTTGTGAGTTGGCTCACTAACGCAAACTTGTGCAAGCAAAATACTTTTACACGGTCGTTCCAGTTCAAAATGCCCCACACCCGCACCCAGACACCCTCTGTTCACAGATGCCGCGTCTACATTTGCTGAAGGGGTGCAGTGCACACGACTGCTGAGTGTTATGGAAACTAAGTGTCATCTGTGACTGCGATATTTTGATGAACCAATGAGACTTGGCAACTTTTTCTTTTTCATTTTTATATATGGTTTTTTGTCCCCACCGGTCAAAGTGAATAGTTTACGAAAACTGTATGTTCTTAAATCCGTATTTTTATTGTCATTGGTGCTACATGCATGTTAGATTGCACCAAGGGATCTTCTGAGTAATATATTGTGTAATTACTTGATGACAAAGAGGGCAGCTCCCATTGTGTGTGAACTAAACATCTCGAAATTAGTCCAAAAGGACTTGAAAACCGGTCTGTTACAAATTAGAAAATGTTTAATGCACAGATGTTTGTACCTAAGAAACGAAGGTATCAGGAAAAAAACGTAATGGTGACACTGTGAAAAACATGGTCCGTTTGTCTGCTATAAAAATGCGGAAGGAACACGTATCGGACAGCTCTCGAGATGGTACTGACTGATGTAGATTATCGCTATCAATAATCTAATACAGTCTATCTTGATATGAAATGGTACGCAGTACTACTTTGAATGCGTTTTCTTTAGACAAGAATTACTACGTTAGTCTGATTTTATGAAGTTCGTTGCACGTCAAACCAATAAAGTTATTACCACACCTAGGTACCGAATAATATTACCTTTTCTGTACTAAACAGTGGAGTTAATAAAGAATTCTCTATGGGAAAACTAAGTTTGTCGGAACGGTAAGCGGAAGACTGTGGAGGTTTGCGAAGATAAATCCTAATTCGCCGGGTAGAGGAAGACCACCTATGCCTTGAAACCCAAGCAAGTCCTTTCGGCAGAGGTTGGTTTGTGGTTGATTGATTAACAGATCGATTTTTCGCCCGTTGGTCACACAACTTCTGTTTTTTTTGTGTGCTGAAGAAAGGGATAATACAACCTCATCAACTGTGTAGTGAATATCTGTAGAGTAGCAAGCATTAGTTTAAACCGTGTTCCGGTAAGCGAATGCTTTATTAGACCAGTTTATCAACACAAAATTGGCAGGACATTTGCTGCTCCTATTTCACACATAACGACGCCTGAAGTGGTAACTAAGGTATAACCTAATTGACACAAATACTACAGACGCTACAGTCAACAACAGGTGGAAAAAATATGTCATCCGGGAAAATGACAAAACGATTTAAGTTCTCCGGTCTACGCCTGCGTTGGTTGAACCGGTGATCGGCCGCTCGTGGCCGGAGCGTAGGGTTTCTAACGAGTGACCGGTTATTCGTGTTTCCCAAACGGTCGTGAGATTAGCATCAGTGATGATGTTTCTTGTCTGAATCGGCGGATAGCTGGTTCGGATTATCTTTCACAAACATTCTTCTTGGTTTAGAGTCTCAGCGTTACCACAACCTCATGAGAGCGCAATACTACTATGAGTTCAGTTCGTACTGCATGTGCATTGCTTTTGGAATTTGGAATTTTCTTTCTGATTCCGTCGGCTATCTCGGTCGCTGTGCTACGCGACAAAGTACATTCCGCCTGCAAGCTGGTCACATTGTGCCTTTTTATGCTGGTTATTTGTGAATCAGACAAAGATCTAAACACAGTTTTTGCAACATGTGCACTAGGTCACTACAGCCACTGGTAGACGACGTAGGATCTGGTATGATGATACGTTCGAATAACAATGCCAATGACCGCAGACAGTTGATTACTACTTTTCAGCTATTTTCCCGAGACGCAACGGTCGCATACCAGCTTTGGTTTGGTGGCCTGGCTTTTCTTATCAGTTATCAGAACCAATATACCAATACAAAAGTAGACTATCCGAAGTCGAAGAGTCTGGTACCCGTGTAGCTGGAACATTTCTTGATTCGAAGGCTAGTGTTTACCGCACTTCATCCGGACACTTCTAGTACTTCTATTAAGGATGTACAAGTTACCGCGGGCTGACAACGCGTGTACAGCTTGCAGCACCTCTGGTCTAGACGACAAAAAAATTTCAAATCATCTATCCTATTATTATACATGAGTACGCCGACAAACTCTGACTGGTAAAATCAGCTTCAGAACCATATCACCTAGTTGCACCAAAACGTTTTGCGAAATTAAATGTCACCTGTAAAACTCACTCACTTTTCAGCAAATCGTTGCAGGTTTGCTGAACACATCTATCCAATAGTTTTATAGCTCGTCGGAGTACAAGGTTAAAAACTTCTCCACTCATTTCAAACTAAACATTTTACTGAGTTCACAACTCTCAGCAATATAAAACAACGCTGTAATTGTCGCCTTTGGAAGACCTAAACAATAATAGCCTAGACTTTGCAGAATAACTTGTTTGCAGAAAAAAATGATACAACCAAATCACAGCAAAATCCCTTTTATGATTTTTTAACCCGATTTGCTGTATAAAGGCCGTATGATTTTTAAATATTACTGAAAAAACATACTACTTATCGGGCCGGTGACAAACACTCGACAGCCAACGGTTGGTATTGCCCCGTTTCGGATTCATCAGATAGACGGAGGCACCGACGAGGCTTCGTCAACATCTCATTCTGGTTAGCGACAAATCCTACGCTATTCTTGAGATACGTCAATTTATAAGCAAATTTTCTTTCTATTAAGAAAAGAAACTATAACTTGGTAAGTCTCTCTACGATAGAATGCAGGCAAATTCGCCCAGTCTGAATCTTAGAGTATTAGTGGTTGTGTTCCATAGTTCATTCCGATCCTAGTTGTTGCAGTGCATGCATGTTAATTTTCGATAGGGGATCATGGACATGGTATATGGTCTAAGCATTCAGGGATACTCGATTGCTATTCGAATCCTCCAAAAGAACCGTTAAAACTAGTAAGTACGTGATAAACTTCATGTGCCCACGTGGTCCGGTGCCTGCTCACTACAGGAAATGCGCGCTTTCGAGACGTTTATCATCACAGTTTCCGTTAGATTATCCATATCCTACTACTAGTCTTGTTTTTGTCGGATACGCATTGTCCAACCACTTCCTTCGACGAACCAAAGAAACCACACAAGAAGTTAGGGCGATTATTTTCTTCAGCATGTTTTGTCAAGTAGGCATTGACTGTAGTGTTGCCCAGGTCGAAAGATTTATGCTACATACGTAAAACTAGGCATAAACGGAGTTGTTATCGACTTGGAGTTATGTCTTTCTACGAACAAACATCACCTAATAACACGTTTCTATCCGGAGGCAATACATCATATCACAGTTTTCTAGTGCTTGACATATGTGGCAGGACAACAAAAGATGGTTTCTAGAAAAAGGGTCAGCCCAGATCCGTGAAGGGATTACACTTTGCCGTGGGGAAGTAAAGAGATAAGCCCAAAAAACGGTTTTTGAACTAAGGTCCCTTTCAGATGAAGCACATTGGTAAATTTATCCAAGTTTAGTAGCGCGGTTAGTTTACTGATCAAACTCACGCAGTTGCTGCATCTAAAACATAGGAATGCGTACATAATTGCTTTGCAGAACACTGTGGCTACGGATCTTGGATGTTCGTTGTGAAAAACACATGCTTTGGCACTCACCATGTCTCGATGTCTTTCAACCTAATCGACATCACCGTAGTGTCATTATTCGTTTCTTCAACAGCGGACAATAAAAATATATTAGTATACACAATTAATACATTTTCACAGTCTTCCTTCGATCTTGCTTTTATTATTTAGGGGAGCAGCGTTGGCCTTATCGGGGGTGAAATTCGGAGGTTTGACTGGTGAGGACTCGCCCAAGTTATCATTTCTGGACACTTATATTCGAGTGATGTTACTGATCTCCCCGGGGCCCAGATGTCATTCATTTTACCGGGTGTTACTTAATTTACAGGAACGTTCTACAGGAGAAAGATGATTTGGCCCCAAAACTGTTTAAGTCTATTCTCCTTAAAATCAGTAGGACGGATAGGACCTAATCACGGTTCCAAAAATCCCCTGCGAGGGTCCACTTCTAGAGATTACACACCCAAATGCACAGATCTGAGAAAAGCCGTGAAATCCTGGGTTGACATCACCCACTCATGACTGAGTGTGGTGTTTGGTCCAGTTCGCCTCCCTAACCCTTGCACATCGAATTGAAATCCACGAGACTGAGGGCTTATTGGTTGCCCACGACTGTTACTTGGTTTTTACATTAAATTGGTGACAACAGAAACACGGTAGGAGTTCGTGTTTTCCTTGTGGCCTGTGAAGCATTCGCGGCTTGCCATGTTTCCAAAATTTGTGATGTTGTGAGTGAGACTGTGGTGCTGCAACCGCGACCGGAATCTCATTGGTGTAAGTCACACCATGGTTAGTAGCACCCTTAGACTTCGCGAAAGACGTGCGGGTGTAATATACGCCAGTAGGTGATGCATGATTCTAATGCAATATGAAAGACATACCCCCAATTTAATCGTGGAGACTGTACCCAAAACGTCTGCTGTTCGTTCTTGCTTTCCGTGATTATGCAAAAGGAAGAAGAAAACCAATTTAAACGTAATACACTACTCATAAGGTTTCTAAAAATTCTTTGACAGCCCACGACCGGTTTCGCCTCTCTTGAGGCTCGCCAGGTAGGCATAGTCCCCGAATTTTTGTCAACCTTATGTTCTACTAGAACCCGAATTGGACTGATTTCGACAAATATACTCATTTGCAAACAAATTTGGAACCTGGAACCCACCTGAATCCCTCGTTTATGATGTTCCAGCTGATGGTTCAGCTGGGTTCCGGGTTAGTCTCTTGCCAAACAAAAGTTGTTTGCAAATGAGTGTATTTCGCTAAAGAAATCGGATATTGGAAACCATTTGGCTAGGGGCATTAATCCGTGAGCAGTGGTAAAAATAAAGTTCTCCTGAAACCTCCAGCTTATTATACTTTAGAGACGACACTGAATTCTTCACTCTTTAAGAAAAACGTCGGAATATCAGAATGGCATAAACGCATAACGTTTTTACCCACAAATGAGGCTGAAAATAAATTAACCCTAAATATAGATTAAACTAAATGCGATCTTTATTATGAGGTACCAATCGCTTGGGCAAATCATGCGTTGTAAACAATGTACAAAACTTTCCATTTGATGCTCCAACGTGTCACAATTCTGCGCCCGTAAGTGGTTAGTTCTGTACAACCAGATGAAGACCACTTACAAATGTCAATAAATTGTGCTCCTTATACTCTAAAGCTGATTTTTTTCTCAGCCTCGATATCATCTTTCGCACCTATTTATTCACAGGCCTGACTGTCCTCTATGGTGGGTGAAAATCAAATGGCCCGGTAATGATTTTCCCCTGGTTTCTGTTAAAAGCTTCCTGGAGGCTTCTTTCCACTTCTTGGTGAGATATTTCTTCTCTGTTATTATGGTTCAATTCGCTTTGGTGAAAATATTTCCCCATGAAGAGCACACCTAAGGCTGACTTGGACGCTGGATGCTGAGTATAGCACAAGTTTACACAGAACAAAACATTCAGTATTTTCCTGATCAGATAATGGCACCCTTTTATATCGGTCATCAGATTTGTTCTTTTCTATGCACTAAGGAAGAATTTGGACGTTTCGCTTTTGACAGCTTCCATTCACCGATAAAAGCTATAACACACAATACAATGAGCAACGTTTGCTATTTTTATTGTTGTTTCCTCAAGGTAATATAATTGAAAACGTATCATCGTCCGTCAAGTTGCTATCATCAATGGGTCACTCTAAAGCAGAATGGCGTGGAGTTTCGAAGCTGAAAGTAAAACTGAGTATGTGCGAACATCCATAAAAAGGATTATAGATTTTGAGATTGCTACTTTCGCGATTACAATAATGTATAAAATCCGGAACATCCACATGCCATTTGTCAATTCTGTTAAATGAACATATGTGGTTTTCGTCTGGAGACGTATAAACTTATTATTTTTATTTCTAACTTGGATGTTTTCTAATTACTGGAAAGAAAGCCCATATAAACGCTTCAAAATGATACAATGTGATCAAATCAGTTAAAAATCAACGTGTGTTGACGAGTGTTTGTTTTACTGTCAGATACTTCGGTGGCATATTCCCACTTGCATTAAAAGCTGCGAAGACAACGTAGAGCTGCCTGCATTTAAGCTGCAGCTTTCTGAGTAACGTTACACGTGGAATGAATGCACACCTGTCTAGATCAATTTTTGCTGATGAAGACTTAAACACCTGTTACGCAGTAGACTCACTTCTCCGCTCCAGCTATCAAATGTGCATGCTGAAGTGACTGCATATCAAATGACTAGTATAGAAGACCCTGATGCACAATCACATTCAATGCGGTGGAACACCATTTAAAGATCTCATTAAGTTAGCAAATAAACCCGAATACATCAGTGTTTCATACGGTTCATACGGTCTCCTCCTACAAGATCCTCGATTCCTCGTTTGCTTATCAACAAAACACAAACTGTGTGCAAACACGCCAGAATCACATAGTTTAGAAGTTGTGAAGTGGGCAAAAACTCATCTGCCAAAAAATTTACACAAAACAGCTCTTGTTGTGACTGGGCAAACTCGGCTAATGTTTATTCGTCACACAACTACAGTTACAGAAACGGATTGGTTTGTCACACAGAACATAAGAATAGAGTGACATCTTAAAACATTGTTTAACTGACCTAGATCATCTTGCGAACTACAAACTGTGACAACGATCCACTCGATTAAATCCCATAGTTAACCTCGCTCAACCAAATTACGGGACCCGGAAGATTTGAAATCACAACGCTTCTGCACTGGCAGTAAGCCCTACTTAGTTACGCCTCAAGTAGCGTCTGAAGAACTCAAATAAAGTGTTTGTGATCAGCGGGTCGTGTTCATATTCTAGATTTCTGAATGAATCAGAGGAAAGTGTTAAACCTCCGTTTGCTTATCAGAATTTTGCAAGCAAGACAGGCAAGTATAAGTGAAAAATTTAGATAGAAGCAAAATCAAGTGGCAATCATTCAAAACGTTAAGACATCTTTATCCTTGCCCACGATAATCATATCTATGGGCAGCAAAACCATGTGGAGACAGCATTCTGAAAAGTCAATGATGACTACATAACAGTTCGTAATATGTCGGAATATTGGTGTAACGGTGGATACTACTGATGAGGCATGTGAGTAGCACGTCTTCTCGTAAATCCGCTTTGCGTCTCTTGAAAAGTGAGATCTGTTACGGAATTTGTAGAGTCTCTTTGTAGCATTTGCCTGGATTTGAGTAACAGTCAATGAATATCCAGAAAGGTTCAGGAAGACGCGTTCAAGGAGGAGGTGGATATTCAGTTTTGTAAACGAGATGCATATGAGAGTTTTGATCCCCTGTTCAATGGTCTGTAACTGTTACGCTGGCGTTCTCAACTAGACAACTCCGCAGCGAAGACCTTTCACTGGTAGCTCGCATGAATTTGTTCGATGCTGGTAAGGTGACTATTGATCTGGTCATAGTTGACTCCTAAGCCAATTGCTAAGCAAGGTGCACAGATCAGCAGCTACCGAATCAACAGCCAGCTACGGAACAGTCTTTCCAATACTTCCTTAGGAGAACCAACATGAATTTCTTCGGACGAGTACCGCAGTAGCTGCGATTGTGGATTTTTATTTCAAGTAGGTTACAAGCGTTCTCCAAAATCGATATTCCCAGACGTCCATTAAACCGGCAGATGCGTCGTTCTACCTATAAATCCGTCGACAAAAAGTAATGTGAAGAAGAACTGTTCGGAAAATGACGCAAACAGTGGACCGGACCAAGCAATTTACCGAGTAAAGTCCGACAGAAGTTGCTGGAGGGACAAGTACTCGTCCGATTGGACGCAATCTGGTTGAGACGTTGGTACAAAACTTTTGTACTCCTTGAGCTGCTTACAACGGTTTGGTAGGGCAGACTGAGTTTGAACGGTTTCGCTAGGTATGCATTGGTGAAGACTATTTAAAACCGTTATATTTTATTGCTATTTCTTAATATTATAATATTATACGGTCTAGTCATAAAAACTAACCTCTAGCCGGATAACTGGGTTTACCTTGTACGGCACGAAGGAATACTAAGTTTTATTATTTTCTGTCGAAAAGTGAATATTTTGCTAAATTAAAGCATGAAATGTTTTCATGCAAAACCTCTCAGGTGAGCAGCGCAGTAAACCGGCTCAAGGATAGACGTAACACACTACTCATAAGGTTCTTGAAGCTTTTTTGGAGCACGTGACGTGTTTTTTACTTTTGGAGCTCATCATGTGGGCGCACTCCCCGAGTTTTCGTGCCCCTTTTATTCTATTTAAATCCAAATCGTACAAAATTCCACAAATGCACTTGCTTGCATTCCGGTTTGATATTCACAGTGGACTCACAGCTGAATTTCTCGCTTCAGATGTTTTTTCTTTAACTGAATTTGATGTACCGAGTGGCCTTACTTTTCACTTTTTATGATATTCGGCAAGCCACAATACATTGCATATATGTAATACACTATTCATAAGGTTGCCGAAAACTCGTCGATCGCCTATGGTGATGAAATACATATTTATCGTAAACTTCCCGATGGTCTCTGGCACTCGTTACTAGAGTTTACTTGTTCCTTCTGGATGAATGATTTCGTTCTTCATGATAAAACACTGCAAATGCATGCCTCATATTGGATCTAATTAACATTTTAACCGATTAGCCTTATTGCTTTGAGAATTCGTAACAGGCCACCCGTTTTGCAGGTACACTTCCTGGCCGTGTGTATTCACACTGCGTTTTGAAAAATCGATGGACCTCTTGACCTTCTCAAGACTGTCCATCAAGCTTTAAACCAACCGGAAACGCGAAATTAAGACAGAAGATGAAGCAGGTGGAAACACCTGGACATTTTAAAAATTATCAGGTTATTTAGGGTCAAGCTATCCATAAGAAACATTTAGGCGTGGTGCGCCATGTGGGTTTCGTGGACATATACATACACTATTGGGTGAACTGATATGTAAGATTGCAGGTGGTGGCCAGAACCGCCTAAAACGGGTAACAGTAAGGAGGTCCGAGGAGAACATTCTTTCACATAATTGAGATTTTCCCGCCATTCGATCGGTTCAACAACTTTTTGTGTTCACATGACCCTGAATAACCCGGCAGTTTTAAATTCTTGTCCACGTACTCAGATGTCTTCCTACGTTCCGTCTTTCTATTGGTGTTAAACTTGTGTGATATAAACAGTGTGTTATTTACTTCGTGCGGTACAAATACAGACTGTAGACTTTGAAAAATATCACCGGTTTTCCTGCTTAATCAAGGAAATTACTAGCACTTAATGATAGAACTTTCAGCATTTGTAAAAAACTGGTATTCGTACGGTCCTGAGACAGTAACTACAGACCATTAGAGAACACTCATTCGCCGAGTTTCATATAAACTTGGCTTCTGCTGGGGAAAAAAGTATCAAATCTTTTATGCGGGTGTAGTATTGTACTTGGCTCTTTGATGTGCCCTTGCTACCTTTGTTCACTCAAAGATGGTAACCTGGTAGAATGGGCTACTGTAGTTGAACTGAACACTCTTCTTGACAATGCAAGTCTTACGGGATCTAAATCGGTACCGCTGCAGGCAGACGTGCAATGAACTTCACATCACAGGCAAGAGGTCACTTGTGTCGTACCTGTCAACAGGATGTCAAGGACTACTACGAACAGCCGGAAAGGGCTGATACATTTTATTAAAACTTTGAAAGCCTAAGTGTGTAATCTATTTTCCCAGTTCCCAAACGGTGCATAGTAATCTGGAATAAACTTCCAGAACGAAAAAGCATTTTATCAGGTCCTGAAAAACAATGCACTTAACCCCAAAGTTAGAAAGCACTTTTCTCACGAGGAACTGAAATTAAACTGGCCGCGAATTTACCGGATTGCGTTGTAAACATAAAAAATGTGCTACGTTTACTATGAATAAACACGAGTTTAACTGAGATTCCGTCCTCTCAGCTAAGCTGAGAAGGACTGCACAGCCGTCTCCTTTTTGTTGAAATCATTTTTAGTATGCAGCTCACGAAACTCATAGAAGTCGTCACCCAGGGAGCAGCCAGTCACTTAGTGTCCACGTGTTATGTTTCCCGTGAATGAAAGATGAGCGACGCTCTATTCTGTCCAAATGAGAGCTAATCACACTGCAGTTCCATCGCTCGTGTCAGAACGAATGAGTCCAACCATCTGGCCGAAATTTGCGGGTTCGAGACTCTCGTGAGGTGAATACTGTTGCGGATTACCGATACGGATAAAAGCGCAGTACAGTTTTCTTGGCCCTTTAGCATGGAAACTAGACTGACACTTTGGAATCTTAATTGAAAAATACAAATCTCTTCAAACTGGCAGCAATCAAAACATATCTTATTGCGCGGAGGACGTACAGTGTTGAGGGTCGTTTCGGTTCACCCGGAGACGTTGTCTGTTAAAGGCTTTTATTTCACAGCCCAGTAATATTATTGTATTCCTCATCGCTTGCAAAGTTAGTGGAAAAGGTCTTAAAACTTTGCGTGCGCTAATATACTAAGCGGAAAGGCAACGCGGTTGAGACCATTCAAATCACGGACACTTTCGACCCTGAAAGACGTGGGATCGGTTCTGAACTTATAATGGAGAACATAATATTTTAGATGGAATATTGATCACCGAACTACACTCATTTGCTAACAAATATAGTTTTTCGGGCGACTCACCTAGAACCCAGCTGAATCTCTCGTTCGTGATGTTTTCAGGCAGATGAATGTGCTGCACCAGGCCGTCTCATAATTCAGTTATGATGATATTCGGGATATCTTGACACATGTATACACGTAATCCACTACTCATGAGGTTGCTGAAAATTCTTCGACAGTCCATGACCAGTGATTCCCGTCTATTGTGAAGGAACTTCATCACAAATCTCAGTTGCTTTTCAGTCGGTGGTGGCGTCACTAGGATGCGATTGTTTGTGATGCTTATTTTCATCTACTTCACAAACAGTTTTTCCCAAGTAAAACCCGGCAATGTAAGATATCAGTCCAAGTACGACTTAGTGAAGCTGTGTCATTCATTGTTTCTTAGCCCCCTCAACTTGAACTAACTGATACAAGCCTATTTCTACATGCCTCTCATGACTGTGAGCTGTTTGTTTAATTTTATGACATTTTCCACTGCTAAAATCCGCGAATCATACGAATTCGAACTAGAAATTCGGTCGTAGCTGCAACAAAACTTTATTGCGTCTCATTAACTGTGAGATAATTACATCCAGAGCAATTGACTGTCAAGATTTAATTAAAACGATGGTCATTGGAAGCTCTGATTTCTTTGTTGCTGACCGATATGGCCCTAAACGTCGATCCCATGGGCATGAATGATGGCCGATCCACAGTTCTTTGACGCAAACCCACTCAGACGATGTGTGAACATCACCCAGGACAGTGTATGGGGGTGCAATTCCGCGATTGGCTTAAACTGAGCGAAATGAGTTGAATGTCGATTTAGTTTACTGTACTAGACTGTATACGGGCAAGTAATGTCAAGGCTTGCTGTCACCTTCTAGTGCAAATAACCAACAACCATAAACAAGCAATTTCTCTAATAATTTGACTACCCTTAGATGGAACTGTACAGCTAGCAGCTGTTTCCAAGTGTACTATAAACGCGACGGAAGTAAGACGTCAGACAACATCTATCTACTTATTTAAATCAAGAGGAAGTATTAGGGTCACCGCCTCTTACTATTCTGATGCAGTACTTGCATAAAAGTTATATTTTGCACTCGATTGGGGTAATGCCTGTCTGTGTAATGATACGCATTCTTACCAGCAATTGAGATATCCGTGTGTCAACCCCCAATCCTTTGAAGATTACCACTTCTTAGTGGCTTGATGGTAGTTCTTTTATTGTGAGGCATTATCTGTGCTTAAGTGCTACGAAGAGCTAACTCTCACTAGCGGTATGAATTGCTTAGCGTCCCTCTTGAGTGGTTTCCTTACCCTTTTCTCATTCGAGATCATTCAGTTTCACCTTGATCTCGAGTTTCCCACACCCACACCATTAAAGCAATCTTGTCGCTCCCGTCGACCGTTCAGTTTCTGTCAAGGAAGTGCAATACAGACTGTCCCGGGATGTTCACTAGAGAAGTTTTGGGGTGAAATTACCATGAACAAAACTGTGTGGAAGGTTGGATTTATTCGATGACAATGCCCAATAGATGACTCCATGATCTAGAGGGCAGCACGCGTTGCCAGTAATCTGGGGCCGCTACACGTGAATCCCAAAGCGGAGCTGAATGTCTAGAAGTTCGACTGAAATAGCCGCACTATTTTCAGATTACTTTGTTCGGTGCTACTGGTCGATTTTCCATGAGTGCGTAAATGCAACTTCCGGGCTAGACTTCTTAAAATGTTACGCTTTGAAAAGAGGTCTGGTAGTTCCATCTAGGTGCGATTTCCTACATCTGGCGGCTGATCAGTCTATTGTTTGTCGGTTAAACGAGCCTGACGACTAGCTGGCAAATTTTTCGTGACAAATGGAATTGACATCATCGGTGCATCATTAGTAGGTAATGCCGCCTAACTTACATAAGTTTATATAATTTTCTAGGACTAGATGCTGTCTATTGTCAGAACACAACTTTTACAGGAGACCAATTTATCCGTTCCGAATCGCGTTCCGTAGTGGTCTGTATTCCTTGCATTCAACGGGCGCGGTGAGTAGCTGCTATCTGAGAACTTTTGTTCTTATTCCGGTTGGTCACTTTCCGAGTTCACTAACGAGAAATTAACCACCAAACCACGCACTGGCTCTGCCACCCCGACTGATGACGAAGCGTTTTCAAGCTAATTGCTAAGCTCAAGAAGCAGATTAGTGACTACCTGATCAACCAATGAACGCACCCGAGCTACCATACACCGGTGGGTTTCCTAAAGTCTTGTGACATGGCATCCGGCTTTTTATGAACGCACGTCGTAGATTCTTGGGAGCTGGTTCGACCGGATATAGTGGTGCACAGGTGAAATGCCTCAACCAATATTTTTTGGAGTTATAAAGCAAATGTTCAATGTTTTTTTGGGCTGCAGATAAAAACTGTTCCGGAAAATATCATCTCTGCGCTGAGATGATTCGTGAAAGACCAAGGCCAAGATGAAATATTCCGCATAGAGCGTCTCGTAGATAAATTTTTCAAGGAGGTTAATATCCTGGGACGGATCATGTTGCAACTGCTTTTGAGCAACTGAAGTATTTTGCGGACATATCACTGGTAATAGGCTGCAAGCGCATTTGTGTCACCATATCGTTGATTCTCCACCTGGCCAGTTGTTCCAACGACCGCTTCGTTTCGCCCCTCCTGATTGAGTCAACAATCCCTTGCCCACCAGGGAGGAAGTTTAAGTTAGTATGTCAGATGATTATGACTTCATGAAAACAAATGCAGGTCTTGATACCTCCTTAAACAGACGCTCTCATCTGAACGCATTGAAATCAGACAGGATTGTTACTACTGCCCACATTATTTTTGCCTACCCGTTCGCCTGGCGAAAGATGCTTCGGTTGTGGAAGGCTAACCTCATTTAACAGTAGAGAACCAATCTGAATCTCAGCTGAACCTTTTATTTACGATATTCATTAAACAACCATACTGCCGCGATTTTCAAAACACGGAGGTATTTTTTATATAAAACTTATCATATCACTGCTGGGAGCTCTTCAATAGCCGTCAATCAGCTTGTTTTTATGCTTTTAAAGCGTCGGGCATCTTCTATTCAGCTGACCACAGCAGATGTGAGGACCGACAAGTTCATTCGCAGATTGCAAAGTATGAATAAACTTCACTGAGAAGATTAGGATGGAATAACTTTGCACTACTGTAATATTTTTGTTTACATTGCATGCGGATACCCTTTGCAACTTCCCAATCGCCGCTTTCAATCATACACAATGTGCACTCATTCTAAACACATCAAAAATTGACAGGCGAATAGAAAACTATCCATAGATAAGGAGGATTGACCAGTGTTTTGTTGACAGTGTGGGTGACTTATAAACTCTGAGATGTCGCATGCACAACCTCTCAGAATTTCCCAAACAGAATGTCATCTATCCTTTTCAAGATGCAGGCATTCTCACCGCAGTACAGTCAGATTCGGCGTGCGAAACGCTTGCATGAAAATCCCGAGCAAAGTTTTCTTAACTTTGTGGTCCTATTCACAAGGGTTTTCGCCTAGTATCATCGTCATCAACTGAAAGATATCAGGGTTCGAACACTATTTCTTCCATGCAATATTTTGCCAAATTGAAGGCATTCAAATGCTTGGGGTTGCAGTTGAGTGGACTGGCAGATTTACCGAGCAGTATAATATGAATCGCTTAGTTTGTATAAACGGTCGTTAAGAGGGGATCACCACGGGAGTGACAAAACCGTTCCTGGGTTGTCGAACAGTAGTCGGCAACTCAATAAATAGTACTTTTCATTTGCAGCATGGATGCATCCACTTCACGATCTATCGAAGTAATATCACTATTAGGTCACTTGTTGGCGAAGTGATGGGTGAATCAGTAAGAAGTGAAAAGCACAGTGAAAACGGATTTCATGACCACCTGTGCTGACGTTCACATTACTGCATGAAACTTCGCGGCACTTTGTCATGCCATGGTAATTCCTGCGCAGAAAGGTACATCCAGGAAAAATGATACAATGAGTGAAAAAACGCTCACCGAAGTACACTAACCCCGAGGAAGTTGAATGAATGCAATAGTCTCATATGGAGATGGTTCTCCTCTGGAGATAATGTGCTATACCGACCGTACAAAAGATAGGAATCTTACATCTCAATAGTGACCATGGAATAAACTGAAGCCAGTTTATTTATACTTCAACTTTTCTCTTTAATACCAGCAATAAAATGATCAGCTCTACATAAATTGTTTGTGTGATGATTTTAGGATCTATGTCAAACTGAGTATGTCCATTTAAACGACTTCACCAGTGATTCTGTCATTCCGCTGAACAACAGCAACCCCACTAGATACGTTCTTTGTAGGAAGCTGTTCAAGTTGATCATCCTCTGAACGGTTTATTTTTCGGAAGAAACCAATGCGGGGTCCATTTTAGATGCTCCCAGTGGGGTGCCTTTGGACCAGGATGGTTAATGTATCATTGAAAATTAGTAATTTTACCTCTTTTTCAGAAACACTGCAATGCTTTCTTAGAAGGGTTCTCTTACAAAGCGTGAGTTTTCTCTCTCCTACAAAACGCTCCATGTGATGGACAGCGATGTCTGACACAGGTGAGTAACAGCACCGTTTTTTGTTCTTGAAGCGAGGAGTTTTTTACCAGGATTATTTTTCCCTGTGTAAACATTGTTGAAATACTGATCCCAGATACATACGGAATAAAAAGATTCACTCTTTCAAAACACCGAAATAACAAAGGCCTCTACAAGGATAACAGACGATGTTACCTTATCTAATAAGTCACATAACAGGTGTACTTCATTCTAAAGAGTCCCCCGTCGGAACTGGACAGTCTTAATCCCGGCAAAATTGGTCCGCCTTTTTGAGGTAAAACCATTCAGTTACTGTCTTCGGTCAAATGAACAAACCCAAACTATTTTTTCTCAAGACTTGGTCTTCACTTGAATGTTTGGCCGTTAAACGGAATTTCAAAAGACCGGCAAAAAAAACTGGCTCTCCGAAGAACAAATCAGCTACATCCATAAACTATACAAGTATGCACGCGTTTCTATGGATGCATAATAAGTATACAAGAGTTCAGGTCCACATTCTGGAAATATTTTTCGGTGTGATGGGAGAGAAGGCCGGTTAGTGTTAATGCACTAATACGCGTAGGGTTTGTAAAATTGTCTTCTTTTTGTGAGTGGACTTCGCTCCAAGCGGAGAGAAAATTTGTACTTTTCTGATAACGTCCCGCTAATGACTCAGTCGGAGGGACAGTGGCGTCTCTCCGTGGGTGGGAGACAGTGTAAGAGAATTTCAGTTTGAAGGCATTTGGTTACTGGCGTGACAACGTCACAGAAAGCCCTGAATTAAATAAAAATTGCATAAAATACGACATTCAAATAATGTTCTAAATATACATGGAAATGGGAGTTTCATAGCACTCTTGTAAATGGGAGTTGTCGACAAAATCGTTTTATTGCCGAAATTTTGTGTAGATTTTTCATTCTTGTTTGTTTTTCTTGGAGAGATAGAGCTGGATCCGGAACACTTCACCGGAGCTTACGTAGGAATGTCCACTGATATGTTGATCAGGGATTTTCTTGATCTGTACTTGCAGATGTCTACTGCGCTGCTTCGGATTGATGATGTGCTTGACATGAAGTGACAAGTGTCTTGCCTCCTTCCGGTTCCTTATTGCTTAGGTCATCATGATACCGCCGTTTCATACAATGAAAGCAGGACTAACTTGAAGTTATGAATATCCACGACATGAGAGAGCCAGACAAACAAAATTCGGATCACGCTGACAACAATAATTCAGCTGAACCAAAATCAATAATCACTGATGTTTATACTAATGTAATCGAGCAAACCAAATGCTTAACAGGTGCGTCCTGCTTTGTGCAACTTTTATTCTCGATTCAAATTGTACTGATGTTTGCAGCGCAGAAGGGAAAAAAAGATAATGGTCGTTTAGCGCCAAGCATCTATGCCACAAGGACCGAGACGTTCTCAGTTTGACCCGGTCGAGACAGGAGCTCACAAAATTCTGAGGTCAGGGTTGAATGACGGACATTCCAGTCGATAATTGCGCACCCTAATCATTGAGTTATCTTGATATGTCGTAAGTCATGCGAAGACGGAAGAACTTATTCGTTTCTTCTGTTTCTGTTGTGACTCTGATTGTGCTCCGAGCGCGCTGATTTATGAAATGCTTGTACCAGTGCTGTTGGAGCCAGCGTGAGAAGGAAATCCATTGTTCATATTCACACCACTCTCGTTTGAACGGTCGTCCTCCTGTTCTGGCGTAATTATTCCGGTGAGTTCACACCAAAGGAAAGCACTCGACTTGAGTTTCGCTCTTATTAGAGCTCATCAGCAGTGCATATCCAGTGGCCGTGCCGGGATTTGAACCCGGGACATCTGACATGTGAGGCGAGCGTGTTACCACTACTCCACCAACGCACGTTGGACGCATCTGAATTTTCACGTCTGAACATTGTATGTGATACAGTCAAGATTGTAAGGGATCTTTGTCTGAATCCCAAAATCGGTACCGGATAGATTGGTTTTTTAGACATTAGCAAGAATATCGTGCATGAAAAAAACAGAGACAAAATATTAGTGGAAACATTTGACCGAGTACTTGGAGAATTCATGTAACCACCCCGCTCTTCCTGTTTTTATTACAGTAGAATTTGTGGAATGTGTATACTTCGTTTACTGAACAAACGAGATGCGCATCACAAAAAAAAAGCGTAGAAATGCTGTACAAGAAGCGTTGAGTAGTTTTCGATTATTTGTAAGGTACAGGATTTCAGGCCCTCCAAACCGCACTTAAGGATAGTGCACCACGGCTTAAAGATTTATGAGACAAATTTTACTGGTCTTTCTATTCTGCACCGGTGCATTGTGGCAATCTGAACAAATCTGCCGTCAACAGCTTGACTTGTACAAAACCATTGGTTCCTGAGGCAAATTGCTCCATTGCTGGTTAGCGGTGCGTCGTGGTGCATCCTCGCAACAGCGTTGGGCAGTCTGATTATACACGATTAGACATTTTTATACATGACTTTTTGGCCTGGGGAGGAAGCTAAAATCCGTGACTAGTCGATAAAGGTTCCGCCCCGTTTTTTAAACAGTCACCTAGCTCTGCAATTTATCGGCTTTCCGATAGCTTTAGGGTTGATCCCTCTGGCTTTTTTGAGTTAATTTTTGTCCCACCGGCTAACGCTTATCGTTCGCGTCGCCTGCTGCGTTCGTCCGGCAGACGATTCCCTTTGTGGTGCCCAATTAAATTGATGATTCGTAGCTTCTAGTGGTTTTTAGATTGTATCGGTTTCGTTACGTCCATTAATTGAGTTTTTAACGGAGTATCAGGCCACTAGTAAGGTTTTTGCGTGTCCTGCGTTTTCGTGTGCCATTAGCTCCACGTTGTACGGGTTAAATGTGAGTTATACTTGATTCTTATTTACGGAAAACAGGAAGAGACCATTCTTTCCGATTGCTGGATTGTTCTTTGGTCCGGGTGGGTAGTTTTGGTCTTGTTTGAGCAACACAATATTTATGAAATTCCATGCACCAAATTCGATGAGGGTTGTTTCTGTCTGATTGATCTTTTCCCCCTCGGTCTTTCAGCCAGCTTCCTCAGTGTAGTATTGATTCTATGGATAGCCATGCTGTGCGTTCCGGTAAATTTTCATGTACGGTGAGTCTACCCGGTTGACTACCCGTGGAGCTTTTGTTGTTGTTTCAGTCAGGCTTCCCTTGTGTACATATTCTTTGCGATACAATGCTGTAGGCAGGAAGTGTTTCAAAATACTCGAAATCGATTATCTTATTCATTAATTCTCTCTTCATTTGTACTTCTCTGTGTCTCCACCCACCTGATATTGGAGTATATGTGCAAATATTCTCGTTTTCCATTGGGTGGTTGCTGTAGCATTTTGGCGTATGATATGTGTGCGTTATCTCCCGATATACGCAAGTTTGAGAACACCTACCAGTGTAATGACGGACACTACTGATGAGGCGTGCGAGTAGTCTGTGGTCTAATGGAAGCTGCAGTTTTTTACAGAACTTGTGGAACTGCTTTGCAGTGCTGGTTTACAATTACGTGATAGTCAATGCATATCCACAAAAGTTCAAAAAGACGCGTGATATTCGCAGTTTTTAGAAACTACGTGCACATTAGACGCTTAATTTCCTGTCCAACAGTTTGCAACTGCTTATTTGTTGCTTCCTAATAAACGATTTCTGAGCGAAGGGCTTTCCTTCTTATACCAGCAGTCATGCTAGCCGGATATGTAGGTTGTCCTTCTCAAGGTTACTTTTGCATATAATGTTTTTGAATGTGTTGCTCAGTGGTTCATATGCGTACCGCATTGTAACCAGTGTCATGTTGACGATTTTTCTGTCTCACTGGTGTCTAACTGGTTGAATATTGTCACCTCAGCAATGAATCCAGACATAAACGATCCCAGTGGAGTTTTCAGCTGTTGATCCGTCACACTTGAATTATACATCCCTTGCATTACGTGTGCTGTGTTTAAATTTTTCTGTCATTATTCCGTCAATTTTTCTCGAGAAAAGTCTGTGGTTGATTGACGTGATTAGGACAGTGACGTCAAACCACAGCAAAATTTCGTCATTCACAACATCAGTCCTCCAAAACTTGCAGTTATTCAAAAACTCATCATGACGAACAGTCTATTTTTTTTATATAACTCCAAATGTGTGTGCTAATTTGTTAACAGTCAAGTCGTCTCTAGCTACAAAAAATTACTCATTTTAACTGGGATTTACTACAGTAATTGGACAAATTGACAGTGTTTCACCCATTGAAACAGTACTGTTCTATTAACGCTAAGTTCGAAAAATGATAATCTTTTGAAACCAAATTTCTATTTTGAAAGCTTCAATATTATCAGCATATTTGTGTTGAGTTTATATCCAGTGCTCTCGCACGTTTGTTTTCGCGTTGGTTCCAAAAAACTAAGCCAACGGGGAATGTAGTCCTTCACATATCCCTCTGCAACACATCTCATATTCAACTTTCTGTGTGCTGTTCCACCAGCCACTTCTCTCTTTGATTAAAATGCTCTATGACGTACAAACCATACTTCCCACTAGTTGTACCATAATGCCTTACGGAATGCACAAGTGAAACCATACAAGTACATCCTAGTGTACATTGGATTTACCTCCCGGATGAATTCTAAACTGAAGCTGTTTATCAGAGGCTCAACTAAGTTGATCCTCACTTTTTGGCGCCAGAATACACTCCCTTAGTGGTTGATGATTTCGGCCCTTTGTCACTCGCTGGTTGAAACTGTCAGACAGTAGTAATTTACCGTAAAAATGCTGAGGTCTTTACGTAGGACCCATGGACTGATGCAAACGCTTTATGGGCTGCCAACCCCCAGAAGACGCTACGCCTGAGGATGATTCAAGAAGCAATCGTTCTACCAACCCTTAATCGTACATTGGCGGAGCTTTGTCTGAAGTCTGAAAGCAGTCTGGCAAAAGGCGATGTAAATGAATTATTAACCCATAGCGAGCGCAGTTTGAACATGAGCCGATCGTCATCCAGAAAAGAGAAAATTATTTCCTGAGGAAGTCTATAAATACAGACAAGTAAAATAGACATTTTATTTTGGAGGTCCTGGTGAAGAGCGTTGGGCGAAGAACAGATCTCTATTTTTCAGAGGTTTTAAAAGAGTGTTCAGTACAGTGCTTGCGCAGATCCTGCCTGTTGAGGTGAATTTCAGCTCCAACATCTCCAAATAATATTATCGCCAGTAAGTAAACTGGGGTTTTCGGTAAGCTTATCCCAAAACAAGGAATGACAATCAGTGTTTGTTTACAATTTTACGTCGTCTGGATCTACACAGCGTTGATGCCGAAAAAACAACTAACGGTTTCGCAGTCTGTGGGTAAATGCTCAAAATCGACCTTTGGACGCATCGGATAAACACAGCAAATACTTGCTCACACCAATCCGGGATGAAAATTCATCCGGTTAGCCTTGTTTACGCTGCAAAATAATAAAGTCTTCGTGCATCGTGATTGATGTAATGCTAATTTCCTGTGACAGAGAAAGATCTCAAACCAAATTGGGTTAATCTGATCCGATTGTGACCGTAAGCTAAACAGCTGGATGACAGCGTCGCAGTAAAAATAATCAACTATGACCATCTTTCTGGGTGAGACAACCTTAGTCAGTCATTTAGATGGTTAGTCACTCATTCAGTTGACTGGCTACTTACTTACTTACCTAGTTGGTTACGCCACCATTAGGCTGGACAAAGGTAGGCTGAATGCATTTTTCAAGCGATCGACACGAACGACTGACCAGCACATGGGTTGACTTAGCAGTCGGTAAAGGGGTAGGCCTAGGACAGTAACAGCTGCCGGTTTTTGTATTTATTGCGGTGCGTGTCTAGGAAAGGAAGAGCGCCCATAGGTGCGCGACTGCTTATCAACCAAGCGACAGACACGAAAGCAAAAATCTCATTGAAAAGTGAACAATCTCAAGCTTCCCCTTAAACTATCCCGATCGTTATTTATACAGCAAACAACAATGAACAAACATTAGACAGCGATTTCATAATTTTCGTACCAACCTTCCATCGGATGCGGAAGGGACACTGATTCATGGCCGGACACTACTGTCATCTTTCATCAGTAGCATACACCGTGACGGCTGTAATTACTCGCTAGTAATAGGTGGACGTGGTGGTATATCTGATCAACTTGGTTTTCAATCTGTCAGGCTACAGGTGAGTAGTAGCCAGCACAGTTAATTATTTCTGATATTCGTATGGAATTTATTTTAACCGTGTTCTTTTTCGTCAAGATCGTCACCCTTGTCATGCATTTGCTTTGGACAACAGTGGAAATCTAGCTGATGTGAAATTATCTTCCGGTGGATATATGGTGGTCGGATTTTTAAGGTGATATATTAAGTACATCACGTCTTCGTCTAGCAAACATCTGGTCTACAAAAAATCTCCTCTGAACCGAGCTGGATTTTTTTGGGAATACAGAATGCGTCGGCTGCTTATCAGTAAAGGCTAATCTATTCACCGAGTTCGACTGATCCACAGCCAGTAAACGCATCACAACCTACACTATTCCAGCACATTAAACAGGACACAGTAAACATGTGACTGGAGGATGAGCGGCGCTACATCCTGTCTTTATGCGAGTTAGCCACACTGGCTCGTGACCGGACTGTTTTTTCTTCAGCTACCAGCCGGGGGAATGTCAGCTCGGGTCTCTGTGGCGATCCGTGAGGTGCACATTGCCGAAAACTGCTGATAAGTTGGAAACTGCAGTACATTTTTTCTAAGCTTTGCGACGTAGACTGAATGCACTAACAATTACAAAGTCTCCTCATAAAATCGACAAACAGTACAAGCAATTAACTCCCTGTAGTACCATAGGAAGCCGTTTAAATGCTCGATAAAACATTTCGGTCGATCATTTCACTTTGCTTGCAGGATGTTTCATATTGTTGTCACCATATATATTACTTTATTCACTGACTTCCAATCAAAAATACTCTTGTTCTATGATTCCTATCGTATAAAGTTCTAGAGAGTAAAATGCACTTACACTAGCAAGCGTGACTGCAACAAAAAGCAAAAAGCATAGTTTAAAAGAGGCTCGTATAAGGTGTTATGTGCCCCTAACTGTGGTTTATCTTTTCCATTAAACGTAGTAGATGACTACTTGTTCCTCGCATCCGAATACCACAAGAGCACGCTCTCATTCCTCTGGCCTTTTGCGATAATTCATCTCCATCAGGTTGAGCATTAGGTTTAAACTTCTTGGCTCCATAATCAGACGGAAAGTTTGGATCACTATTTGTCTCTTACGTGAACATTTCAAGGTGATTCCTTTACCAGTACACGTGACAATTGCAAACGTGCCCTGACTTTGTAACGATGTCAATGTTATAAACAACGTAAAAATCTCCTGGATAAAAAGCTCTTTGCTTCAAACATTATCCTAATTCCAGCGAATTTTCACTGAAAGCTGATGGCCTTATAAATAGCCACATCTTACCCGATTTCTTCGCATTTCGTACAAGATTAATCTAGTCATTTGCTTGGCTAATCATGCGGGAACTCCACACATAAATGTCGATGGTAGAAGAGGACGTAGTTGATTAATACCGACGAAAGATTGCTAACAGGCTAATTTTATCATGAAAGCCTAAATCTATCGGACTAATTCAAACGCCATCTACCGCCGCCACATCAGTGGAGTTCACGCAGCTGCCAATTTGAAATAATGTGGCTCCATCAGCCATTTTGTGTCGTCAAAGTAGGTCAGTTAAACTGTTTAAATTGCCCTGCTAATCCCAGAACATTAGGAGAAACTTATGCGTAGGATCTAAGGGTAATCCTAGAACCAATGAGAACTCGTCTAAGATAAAACTGATCAGAACGATCAAAAACTACAGGACTATTCCTGACGATATAACTGATCCCTATAGTAAGATGTCCAAAATAATTCCAGAGGAAACCGAAATTATCCGCGTTTAAGTCCAGAATAAAGATTCAACTACGGCTAAGCTGTCTTTACCAGGATTTTTCTTCACAGATGGAAAGCACGCGCGCTAGGGAAGAATGGGTGCAACACCTTTGCGGCCTGCTCTACATTTCTTACACTGCATATGAGCAATTCTCCTCATCGTAAAACCATTTTCCGGCTTGAACAGATACTTGAGTTCGCGGGCGCACACCTGTGTAAATATAATCTACGTACTGTGATTTTTCAGTTCTCTTGTCTCAAGTATCCGTGGTGATAGAAAATTTAGCGGCTAGATGCAATTTTAAGACTTGTACGCATATGAGCTTCTAGGTTGCAGAAGTACACACTTTCACGTTCTCATCAAACATTCTGAAATTCTTTCTTTCATATTACTTGTTGACTTCTGGGAATACCTTTGACACTGTGTGGCTAAAATACGTTTTTGTTCGGTGGACAAAAGTAAAAATGCATGATCTGCATGATTTTAATTACGTCAAACGTTTTGTGAGTGTAATCTAGCATATTGATCATCGAGTGACCATCTGACCTGTTTGCAAACGTTGCGTTCATGGCATTCTTACTTTATTCAATCAAAAACAACTCACAAATTTATATGTTATCTGAACTTACCATATCGTGCTCTTTGAAAAACGTAGGGAGACTGTCTAGAGAAGGTTTTTTATAGTAATGCGAAAGGTCATGTTTAAAATCTCTGTATATGACATGGCTGGTAATCAAGCTTTAAAATTTGTGTGCAGTTCACACAGAAAAGAAACTTGCACCAATTTAGGGCCTATGGTGACCAAAATATGTGAACAGAGCACAGAATTAAAACACGACTCAAAGTAGTGCATTAGTTTTAAGCAAGAATGAATACTCGGTAAATCGATTTGCAGTCACACCACGGTAAGCAGTACAACAGATAAACTTGTCAGCACATGAAACACTGATATATGAGCAGCCGAATTCTGACATGACGTTTCATCTGTGCCACCATGCGTGTCCTAAAAATTGTCATCAAAGGACCTTTAAGAATATTCCTTTAGGAACTCAAAGAGGTGATAGCTGGGTGCACCGTACATGTCGTCAGAATACATCACAGAGCTATGACACTGCAGTCTTTGTGAACGTTCCTCAAACTACGTGAGTCGTACGAGGCCGCAGTTCGCCGAAAGACATTCGGACATCTAGTGCTCCGCTTTGGAAACAGACAGGCCAAACTCGTGTCTAGTCCTAATACTATTCATTCGATCCGTAGCGGTCAATGAATCGATCTGTTTTCAACATCATCTGGATACCAAGCTGCGTTGGATATTTGTTTTAAAAGCGACATTATGATTGAGTCCCTTCATCATCTTCAGCTATTAACCGCTTACCTGTTGAACAGTGGTTATGGATGCCACGGTCTTATTCGCCCATGAGCTTGGAAGATAGAGCTGGATAGCTCCGCATTGGAGAACATGGCATATGCGACTGACACATGAATCCAAGATCGACAATGGACACCTCATTTCGAGGACCGGGATGGAATGCTTTGCATTGGAAAAAACATCTCAGATGCATAAAGAATACACAAACCATCAGTAACCGCAACAAATCGATTGAGCCAAGCAATGACCTGTCACCAAAATGGAAAGTTTGAAATAAATCAAGACTTAGGCCTCAACAAACATCCCCAACACCATAGAATCAGCTGTAAACAGTCTAAAGTAGCAACCAGTAACGTAACCTATATCATCTGTGTGGTATATTTTAGAGTGACGTTGCTCTAAACACACTTACAAGATCCACTCTTCAGTAGTACATCGCTGTAAAAGGCATTTGCTTGACAATTCTGCAATTTGCACAAGCATGGTTCTTGAACTTCAAAAGTGATGAAGTGAACCGGTCCTCACACAACAGAAAAGTCGATGAATCACGAGATATTCAGGTTCTTCCTGTATTTTAGAAAGACATTTAAGTCCATGTCATTTACCAATTTGCAGTTCAACCGCACTCCAGCCATTTTTCTCCATATTAACTCAGTTACACTGAACCAAAAAATTCACAATACCGTACACTAATCCGCAGTTTCTGAGCGAGTAATTATGAAACGTTACTCAATCAATGCTATATTTTATATTCGTCATTGTTTCTATCAACAAACATAACTCACGATTAAGTAATATGTTATTCCAGCCGAGATTTTTTCATGTAAGTGAGGTCAGTCTACGCCAAAAGAGCACTGTACAGTTATTTCATCTTGGTTGGAAACAATGCGTGTCCCACGAATCACGAAATCGATTCGAACTCACAACTTGCTGCCTGATAGTTGGAGACTATGGACCCGTGTAAAAGTATAAATACTTATTTGGAATTCTCTCACTAGTAAACAGATTATAGGTAGCTCAGAAAAAAGTGTACCTCTTGAGACAATAGAAATTCTATCTGAGAAATCGTCAATCGAACATGTGACCATATGGTGCGGAGAACTGCGAGCTCACCATGCTGCCAATCAGCTGCCTTCGGCCGAGTGATTTAATCTTCAGCCGCTAGTGGGAAGAACTAATATTCAAATCATCTTGCAGATTCGCGTGATGCATACTTCGAATAATTTCCGAGGGCGAAACGACCGTGCGGCATTTCGGCCCAAAAAGCTGCCATTTGGGGGAAGGAATATTAAATGGAATTTCAAAACATCTTCAGAGTGTGGTGAATAACGTCATATGGTCAAGAGATGCTTAAATTATTTTTGGATAACAGTTTCTAAGCCCCTCCCCCGCCCAATATTTAGACGGGATTTCTACGCATAGAATCAAAGGCTACGAATCGGGATGCTGGTTTGTTAACAACCTTTTACTGATTGAAAATAGTTATTTTCAACTATTAGGAAGATTAGACAATTCGACGTGGCAAAAACAACTTGTCGGGTAATTCCCAATGGTCTTCAACTCCGGATGCAAGACACACGTGATGTATGTCGGATGACTTCACCGACCGGTAAACACAGTTTGCTTCCTCTCTTCTAGCTGGATCTCCTTTAGCTTATGCCAAAAACGCTAGAACGCAACAAAACTATTCCACCGTTTTTGGGGGTATTTGCGAAAATTTCTCAACTTTTTATTTCGGCTGAATTATTTCTTGGTAGGTCAGTCAATATACCCAAATTAGAACATTTAACATGCCTGTTTGTTGTAATCAAACGCACTTAGGTTAGTGATTTAATCAAACGATTAACAAAAAATATTTATACTGCAACCAACTTGGCCAAACCCCACATTCACTGATTGTCTTTGTACTAGGAGTATTTTAAGCCCATACACACAATAAGTTATAGAAATCATTTATGATCCACATGTAGATCACGCATTTTATAGCTGTACAAAGTTCACAATTTATTACTCAGCTAGGTTTCTGTTTTCCAGAAATCGAATTCAGATTGTGGTGCCTAGTAAGCTAACGAATGTACATCCATTTTCGATAACTTGCCCAAGGGAGATGAATGAGGAAATCTTCGTATATATGCATTTATGTAGAGCTGGGTTCTGAATCGGATTTGCTAGTAAAAAGTGGTCAAACAGGGGGACATCTGCGCACAGTAGAGAACCTCAATTCCGTTTGCACTGAGCCGAAGTATGTGGTGCGTTCAATCGCCTTGCATGTAGAGCCGTGAGAATAAGACTGGCGGTCGAACGTAAAGAGGTCCGTCTTAGGCCATCAACCCTCCCAAGCATGGTGCTGTAACAGATGAGTTTTTTGTTGCATATGCATCTGTACCGCAACTACCCTAGTTTAGTGTCATGCTCGGAAGCCATTAGTAACGGACGACCAAGCTGATAATAATAGGATAAGTTGAATTCATCTCCGTCTGGCTTCAAAATGACTGCAAAATAACACCACAGTTCGAGAAGACATCAATTGCTTGCTGTTGGTTCAGTGTTCCCTCCTCGTTTTCTTCGGTTTATATCATGCAGCTCTAAACAGTTCATGAATCCAGTAGGATTATTTAGCGGTCCCCGGATCGCAGTGCTGCTGAAATCCGTAAAATACATTGCGTCACAGCAATGTAGCTAAATACTTAGATTTATACGTTGAGCTACTGGAATACAGGATGCTTCAGAACAGCAGTGAATTCTTCAGTCAAAACCCAGACATGGGCAGGAAACCATCCCGAAAACATGGATCATTCGATGGCAGTGCCCATCTTCAAAGAATATTCAGCGTCCAGTTAGCAATTACAACGGTGTAACTTTGGTGTAACTCTGTAACAAGGCCTCTAGTGTCGTTGGTTCTCCATCATCATACAGTAGTGCCTGTTAGCGTCAAGTCGGATTTCGGTCGGGTAGAGGCTGTACTAATGAAATCTTTACACGACCTTAGGTGTCAGGATAGCTCATTCTGAACAGACGACCGAGTCTTGTACCTTGACTTTAGGTGTACGTCCACTTCTGTCGATTGAACATTACTAAAAAGAATGCCTGTCGAAACAGAAATACCCTAGAATTTTTTACACATAATTACTCGCACTCTTTGATTTTACAAATTAATCATCAACTGAATTATGGGACAAACGTGGAAACTCCGTCCAGACTCTGCAGACGAGTTCGCCCTAATCGTAGAAAACCATCAGACGGCACAAGCTGATCACCATTATACTTTATTTCGGCGTGTACCCTTCGTCTACGAAATACAAAGTCATGTTTTAGGGCTCGCAGGCTCTCACCATTTCCCTTTCGACTTCTGCAGAAGAAGAACTGAAGTTTGTGAGGTTTTACATAACTCGAGTGTTTGTTGTGTTTGCTGAGTGAATGCATGAAACATGTTTGTCAATGTGTGTCACTTGTGGCGTCAAAAGAATATATCAGTGGTTTGCAAAAATTGCATGTACCAGGCCACGATAAGGACCTTTACTTTTCTGTTGCGAGGAACTCCCACCGCAGCAAGAGGACCTAAGAAGTATTCAGTTTTCTTAACAGAGACCTTTAACAAGCGTTGGTGGTATCGGATGGAGTTGCACTGTCGGCAAATCATTTACGAGGAACATCCATCAGCCTCACCCTGACTATGACTCAGTCATGTACCACACGCGTGAACAAGCACCAACTCCTAAGACTGGTGTGTTCCCAGAACAACGCAAGCTGTGAGTTAGAAAACGCGTGGCTTAGGAGAGGAATGTGAAAGGAATCATGAGGGATTTGGGTGTTGCTGACGCAGTCCATCACTCCCGATGTGGTCCTTTTAACCATCCCTACCCTCGGATCCAGGTATAGTAAGTAAGTACTGACGCCCATGCTATCATTTGCGCCGCAGAGTGATTCATCACGTTGAGCTAGGTTGGGTTCAGCCTCTCCCCAGTTCATTCTTTTATGTTTTCGTCACCTTTAGAATCCAAATTAATTTGTCATTGAACGGCAGTAAAGCATCACTCTTAGCATCCACGTTTCTGTTTCTGATAACAAGGATACCATGTGGCAGGCCTCGTCGGCCTCATATGTATAAGACTGAAAGTTCCAGCAAAAGCACACGTTAACAGTAGTCCCCATCAGTAGTCAATAATTGGTCCGATTAAAAATGAGCCCATCTTACAGGTTTTCGGATGACTTCAGACTCACTACTGAAATAAGCCAACCGAACATGGGTGCGAATTTGATCAGGTTAAACAGCGTATGATAAAGTTTGTTCTTTACGACAACTAGGGATCGTAAACGCCGATAAATGTGGCAACAATACCCCAGTCACAAGGATCCAGATGTCAACAATCTTGAGTTGGCGAGTTCTGTAGCCTGTAGCGGTCGCTCACCAGATCACACGTCGCCTACACTCAAATCACGTAAATATTCTTGTCCCACTTGCAAACTTAGCCGACAACATGTACACTACAATTTCCCATCCACTTTTGTTTACGCGGCTACGACCTGCGTCACACGCCAGGCTCACGAACTTCAACCACATCAGGTCAAGTTGTATTCATGTTCGTGCAATTATCAAACACGAACGGACACTCCTCTCTTCACACTGCACACAATAAATAGGCATGCAACTCGGCCCAAGAACACACATACGCACACAGGGCAGGAAGTCAACCGAGTCTACAAACTACGGAACACGTGTAGCAGAGTAGACACGTCCCGCGTCCGGAACTTCACTCAACTCAGTTGTCACCAAACGATGGGTCGCTTTTTGGCTCATCCGCTTCTCGCGCTGTATTTATTTTTATCAATTGCACATAACTTTTGTAATCATCATCATTCTGGTATAACAGACATTTTTTAGTGATTGTCACCTTCTGACAATCACCCTGATTACGTTACAACTAGATCACTAACAGGTATATCCATTATTATTTAATTTCTATGATGTGTAACCGCATATCCGAAAGCATGTTCACATTGTATTTCTTATAATGTTTCACGGAAACAGAGTCAGCCTCCTATGCCTTCAGTTGATCAGCCATCCAGATGTTACTGAAGATCAAGAGACCCATCCCATAGTGACTGGGTCACTTTGCGACAGCAGTGGTTCCACCTTCAGGCATATCCCCTTTATTGGTGCTGCAGAGTAAGGATAGAAAACTTTAGACTCGGAGACTCTTCCGGTCACACAAGGAGTTTGGGACTGATCAAGGCCGAGTTCGCGAGAAGCTAAGCACAAAATCTAAATCCTAATGTGTGGCAGGTCTGAGCAACACTAGAGTCTTCAGTTTTGGTGGTGTATCCACCGTGAAGGATAATACGCCGAAGGACTACCTTCTTCCATCCTGTCCTTGATCGGAGAAGTGCAGCATCGCTGCTACCACAAATAAGGAGAGACTGATCACCTAGCGATAATGGTCAATGTTTCCACATTACAGTCTTATAGTATATAACGAGCTTGGCCCCAGAGTGTCTCGCGATGCGGTTTACCGTAATATGCATATTGCTGTAATTTCTGGCGTGGTGGGAAACTAAGAAACTAAAATCCAGCCAGTGTTGCTCACAGGATGTTAGCAGTACTGATATCGGAGCACAAGAACAAGGTGAAAGCGCTAAGTCGCGCAAACACGTACGCATGCATACCCGCATAATGTAAGTCACAAGACAGATATCAGTGTTCAAATCTAGAATCAACTGGTACAATTCCTTTGAGCAAAGGCTGCACCAAAGATTGAGGCTTTGCTTATAATCTACATTACATTTCTCGTGTTAAACATGGTTCCTGCACGGCGGTGATTGTAAGTTAATTAGACCCGAACATTCACTCACACGCACAATCTTTCCATAGTAACTGTAAATCACATCAAATTTAAGGATGCTTCGTAAACAGAAAACAAAAGCAGTTAACAGTTTTTCTGGAGAGGGTTTTCGTGCCTCACTCGAGATTTTATGTTACAGGCTAAAAAACTCGAGAACGTCTGTGTAGCTGTCTAATTTTTGAGTGGAACTGTCATCCATGGGAATCTCACCTGTCTGTAGGGGGTCCGACTTCTGTCCACAAAAGAATTTTGTTTTGGTTGCTTTTTTGTCCAGTAAGTGGAATCAAACTATGCTGGAAATCAGACAAGCACTGTGCATCTTACGAAACTCGATGGAGTTTCAGACCTACAAACCATTCGGCCAGTGTTGTGAGCCGTTCCCCAAGAGCCGCCATGATTAACTCGCACTTAGACAGGACACAGCGCCACTCATTCTTCAGTCATGAGAACCACATCACGTAGTGGTTCATCGAGTGACGACTTCTCGGATGGGGGTTTCACTCATATTGTGAGATTATTCTTCCTCTAGGCCACTTACGGACTGACAGCAGCATGAGAAGATTTGATAATTTTCCTCTGAGAGCTCCCCCTGAAGTGAAGTCAACCTAGGTCAAAAAACCATCGCAAGTGTAAAATTCTATGGATATTTTCATATTTATATATATATATATAATATATAATATATATACATAATATATATATATATCACATTTGACAATAAATGCAGATTTTACGACAGCTAGTCAGTATTACTCCGATTCCGCTTCCATCGAGTTTCGGCTTTAATCACCTACATTCATTCTAGTTAAATTCGAATTTGTATTTTATAAAAGGTTTCGTACAGGAACTACTCGGTAGAAATACACTGAGCAGCTATCTAGTTAGAAACATTTGTTTTATGCTGGTCAACCACAAGATACCTAAGTATTCGGAGTGCTTTTGTCGCCTGCTGGCATTCGCTCCAACATTATACAAGCAGTTCATTAGTATACGCATTTTTATTTCTTTTAAAAAAGTTGGTTGGCTAATTGGCAGCAGCGAAAAAATGGCTTTGCTGTCTGCGCAGGAAAATGTGTCAAAAAGTAAAGTAAAACGCATTTTTTCACTCCCTCCCTAATTCGCAGATTAATTCGTTCATGAAAGTGAAATTAAAACGTTTCAGATTAACATCTTTTCAACTAACGCATTCATAATTTTTAGATTCGACCAGGAATTACTGTGTGATAATTTTCTAAAGCAGATTCGCTTGTGGAGGAAATATTTTGATAATTTGGCTGAGGTAAACATCCAGTATTTGATCATTGCATAAAACTTATCGGAATCGAACCTGTTCGGATGGTTGCAGACAACATATTAAAATCTGAAAGCACGTTATGCTTTGTTTAGGCCATTGCTCGTCAAAAACAATCGGAATTACGGTGTGTCTTCCACAAACTAAATATAACCTTTGGCTTTTTTGAAAGAATCGGACAAAATCAAAATCAGGGGTCAGCATGTTTCCAAAATTACTCATGAGCTAATTCTTGTTTTCAAAATTAAGCACAAAATTTGATTGATAAAAACCAACTGTCTACGAGGTATGAAATAACTCGTACAACTAATGATATCCGCAACTATTGTCAGCTTTTACAAACATCCTCCGGCCATATTTATTAAGGTTATCACTATCCAGTAAAATTTCAGATGGACATAACTAATGACCGCGCAGCGTACAAATCCAGTTGTGACAACACAATAGCTTTTCTCAGATGTACTTATTTACCGTTTTCAAATTCTTCCCTATGCGACCAGTGAGCAGGGGTGTCACCGAAACGCTTATCAAGCCCATGAGATCCCGCCCACCCGTAGCTTGTGAGTCGGCTCCTAGTTAAACGGATTTATTTATGCATCTATCCAAAAATATTGGAGCCAATCGTTTTTTCTTTCTCACTGTCACTGGAACCAAAATGCTCCACTGATTATGATGTCATTTATTGCTTCCATGTGACATCCATTTTATGAATCTTTGGCTTTTATGTCGCCAATCCCTGAAGCAAAAATTACGTTAGAGATAAAAGTGTCGATTTTCGCTTTCCTATGATGAGTTGTTTGGAATTTAAGGAGAGAGAAGACGTCAAAAAATGTTTACTCTAACTACCATTCACAATTCATTATGGCGGATCGCATAGTGATTAAAAATTCAGAATCAATTTTGACCATAAAATTTCTATGACAGCTTATTAGTGGACATTAATTACAATCACTTTATGTCAATAACTGAGATGCGTTCAGTTTGTTTAGCACTCCATTTCCAACGTTCTCAAAATTTAGACACCGCCATTACAAAAGTATTTTCTAACGTCAATAAAATTTGAAGGGTATTGTTACACCATGGGGAACTTAGGATATGTTCCAGACTGTGAGGCTTCTCCACAAAGAAGGAGAGATGTATTTTTCAACGCCGCCAGAATTTTCACGAAACATCACTGTAGTATTGTTTTTTATTCGAACAAAGAGAAGATGAATGTCGCGAAGAATTAATGCTTTTATTATTTTGAAATTGCATATGTATAATGGCATCACTATGAAAGAATTTTGTACCAGCTCTTAGGTACGGGTCACGCAGGCCACTTGAGTCACACGGATCATGAGGTATGTCGTCCATAATTGAATTGATTGGGTCGAAACTTTCTGCTTACATAGGGCCGGCTTCTGTAGCTCGTTGTACAACGTTTCAGCCAAGGGCAACACCATCTTGTTGATTTCGTGGAACGAAAATCAAAGGCTACTTCGCTGCCACGTATTTCTACAGAGGACGCAGGGTTTGAGCGTTGCTTGATTCCTACATGACTGATTTTCTTGGCCACCATAAAGTGGTTTGCATGTTTGTCGAGCCTATCAGATGTCTCTGAGAACGTCACTGCAAACGCAAATGAACCACCGAATCGCTTGAGGATTAGAATTTCCATGAAAACTAGGCTCAAGATCTTCTCACGAACCAAGTAAGCGGCCATGAGCACGGCTGCGCAGGCAAACAATAATATGTTCAAGATATTTCACGGTCGCAAATGAATCCTTTTGGTATCTGTCAAGGCTTTATTGATCAAAATATAGCGACCACCACGCTATCCACAAATTTTTTTTGGCGTAGCCGATTTAGACCATAGCTATTGACTTCTGTAATCCTGAATAAACGTGCGACGCCAGCCGTTGTAAATTAATGAGGATGTATGTAATGCTGTTTGGTTTATCTTTAATAACAGGAGCGATTCAAACACTCAAACTCGCGTCGCGACTACAAATTAGCGAAAGTGTGAACGTACACTACGAGATTGATGGGACTCAGACAGCAAGGGTTTAGAAGGTTATAGATGGTGAAGACTTTGGTGCACCAACGATCAGGATGCTTCCAGACAATTTGATAAAGTTCGTTGTCCCATGGTTACATCGTGGACTACCACGCAGAACCAGCAAAAGTCAAGTGTTGACAAAAAACTCACTAAGGTCACCTACAATCATAAAATGAACAATGCTCGTCTTTGAGGCAGCACTAGAAACATAATGTCACTGTAGTTTATCAGGAGAATCCGAAAAAAACGCGTATTGCAATATATAACCTGGTGGGCCAAATCATCCCAAAGCTTCCATGTTTAGAGCAAATGAAAATAAACTAAGATTCCTAAAACACCCCACATATGTAGAGTAAGATGATTCTCTGATCCTTAAGAAATTTATTTATTTCTGCTAGTTATCAGATGGATAAAACACAAGGTCACAATTTTTCTGCTGAATTAACTTCATACTACACAGAAACGCCGTCCAATGGTAGAAGCTGTCATCTTGCACCCACCTTGTTCAGACTGCTTATATTTGTCTTCAGGTGCATATATCCCATGAGAAACTCAAAGTCAAAATGCAGCGTATTCGGATTAGGCGTTGGTTAGTTTCTCAGAAAACCACCGCTTACCAATCGATTCGACTACAAATGTCCTCGAAAAGAAGCAGTCTTCTTTACAAGGTTCAATATAAGAGGGGCGAATTGTGAGCCAGAGCGAAATCAAGATCATTTATGTGCCGGTGTCACTGTAATGACAAGTGATTTATTCTGACCACGCACTGATAAGTAGGGCTAACCTATCCCCCATGCGATTCACTAGTCTGATAACAGAGTACTAAACTAAGCATACATTTTAGTATTTTAGCAAGTTGATAGGATTAAAAGCAAAGTTGCACGTCGAAGACTACGCGCTGAATAGTCCGTGTAAGCCCGCATCAAGAAGTCAAATGAAAACCGACTTTACAAAAACCATGTGCTCTTTACCAGAGAATAGCCTCGCTTCATTTCGACACCGGTATGACATGTTCGAATGTGGCCGTCGTGAACTAATAGCACTTTAACTAATATAGTGGTCAAATAAATTCAAGAGTAGAGGCTGCAACATTCAAGCTGTTGTGTAAAACTCAAGGCTTGGCCGTATTACCACAAAGTTTTCTGAGTAGTCCATTTGGCAGTATTTGATTTGCTTTCTTTTCATAGGAAAGTTTTTATGGCTTTAGGCTTCAGTGTGCGCTGCAGAGATATCAGATCAGAAGCAAGATGAAACCACCGCTAGGAGGTTGTATTTTGAAACAACACATAATATCGTGTGCATGTGTGCGCTAAGAGTAAAAGCGGAGGCCGACGGTCAATTTTCCTCGAAGATTGCCGTCGAAAAATGTGTCCAGTAGCAAAACCTGTGGTGTGCGCACCACGTATTGTTCATGCCGAATTGTGTTTCGTCAAAACGAGGGATTCAGACAGAAATGTGGCCAACATTTGACCTGGCAGAATGTTATGAAACAGATTTAGACGATTCTGGGTAGTACTGTCTGTGCGAAATGTCTTCCAGGAAGAGGTCTCCGTGATCCCCGTTGCGCCTGGTTGCGCCTGGCACGCTGTAAGCTATAGTTGCTGATCGATGTTAATGTTGCGCTTGTTGTCGGTTGTCGGATTGCCTGCAGATGACTATCTGCAGATGTAGGCACTTGTCGTGCCCTTGTGGCGCAATCGGTTAGCGCGTTCGGCTGTTAACCGAAAGGTTGGTGGTTCGAGCCCACCCAGGGGCGCGAGGCATTTTGTCGGCGTGCTGAATCGAGCTGAACCACACAATTCTCCCCAACTGCTTGAACAACAGCAAATCTGGTGGCCAGAAAGCCGGTTTTGGAAGAGCTGCAAATAGCAGTATTTGAACTTTTCGCCCACGGGGAAAACATGCGTCCGCCAAAGGTATAAGGACCGCGCAAACCGGGCTCCCACGAGGCGGAATAACCCGGCGAATGAAACAGCCCTCGAGACCACCAAGCGAAGAAACAGTGAAGTATGCCCCAGAGGCCCCTTTGGAGCCTTCGACTCAAACCCGACGTACAGCTACTAAATCTGCTAACCTACCGTGTTGCACACATCTCGGCTCCTCGCCTTCGGAGGCAGCAGAGACATTGTTGAAATGCTTGTCCACAAACTGCCTCAGTCTTTTCAACACACTTTGCTGTATTAAACAGCCAGTTTGCCTTGAGTAGCTGACCTTAATCGCACTCACGTAGACCTGACTCACACCAGATGTCTCTGACGTGGAGATCTCAATAGGCGAATACTCTGTTGTTTGAGCTGACCTAAAACGAGTGAGGGGTGGTGGGTTTGCTGTATACTTACATGCAGCCCTGCGCATCCCGATTGTCCTCTCTGATACCACTCCTGCACAGTTTTGCAATTCACTGTGGATTCGAATCCCGCAGCGCGGGTCCAATTCTCTCCTTCTCGGCGTGGTCTACCGTTGCCCCTCGTGTCCTCCAGAAGATGGCCAATTTTCCATAAAAACCCTTGAGCAACTCTCCTCCAGCAACCACTTCGCAAATCTCCTGCTGATAGATGAGTTCAGCGCTCCTAAGGCCTCCTGAATGGAGCTCCAGCACGTCGGGTCAAGTGTAGTTTTTGCAGCGGTTCTGACCAAAATCGTTCAGCAGAGCGCTTGGACTCAACATGTCGTTGCACACATTAAATACCGCATGGGCCAACAACCATCCCTCGTGGATCTGGTCAGCACCAAGGAAAGACACTTCGTCGATCAGCTGATGATTGACGCTCTACTGGGACATAGTGACCACTGTGCTGACCTTTGATTTACTAATAATAATAATAATAATAATAATAATACCGTTTATATTACTATTTATGCCGTTAATGGGCCAGAAATCCCGAACCTTAAACGTGAATTCCAAACCTCTGCCGTGCAGGCTTCTCACGAATGCGCACCTTTCTTGATCAAGTTAAACTGGGACCAGCTTCAGTCGAAGACTTGTATAGGACCATTGTCCAGATTGTTTACGAGGCTGAGGCGATGTTCGTCCCAAAAACCAGCAAGTAGTCTGATGGGCCACAAGCACCTGAAAGGATTCGGCGCCTTCTGGAGAAGGGGTCTAAACTATTTTTCAAAAAGTTGACTGCACGAGACGCAGAATATAAGCTGGCATTTCGTAAAATGCGGAACCGCTGTAAATCAAAAATACGCTGATAGAACTTGAAAACAAGCCACCAAGCCGGCCCTCGATAGGAGAAAACAGAAATGTGCTGTTTAGACACATGAGACACCGCGGCAGAAATAAGTCAACCGCGTTATTCTTGGGATACGGGAAAGGGGAACCCACGAGTGACCCAATAGTTGTATTTGAGGTCTACAGTGAACACTATGCAGGTCTGTTTTCAGCCTCAGCGTCCTTGTCACATCCTTTCTTGTCAAGGCGTAACTACAAATGGCCTCTAACATATTTAGTCTTCACAGAGGAGGACATTTGCTACCTCTTGCACAATACCAACCTGTTCTGCGCGTTGAGGCCAAAAGAGGTTCATTCAAGGATCCTGAGGGAAACGTCGTTCACACTGGCAAATCATTTCCACCTAGTCTTCCGTCAGTCGCTTGACGGAGGCCACCTTCCCTCTGCTTGGAAAGAGACGATTGTCACGCCAATTTAGAAAATTAGTGACCGGCTATCACCCAGCAGCAGCAGCAGCAGCAGCAGGTATCTTACGGTTAAACCAAACCACAAGGTCGCAATTTTTCTGTTGAATTAACTTCATACTACACAGAAACGCCGTCCAATGGTAGAAGCTGTCATCTTGCACCCACCTTGTTCAGACTGCTTATATTTGTCTTCAGGTGCATATATCCCATGAGAAACTCAAAGTCAAAATGCAGCGTATTCGGATTAGGCGTTGGTTAGTTTCTCAGAAAACCACCGCTTACCAATCGATTCGATTACAAATGTCCTCGAAAAGAAGCAGTCTTCTTTACAAGGTTCAATATAAGAGGGGCGAATTGTGAGCCAGAGCGAAATCAAGATCATTTATGTGCCGGTGTCACTGTAATGACAAGTGATTTATTCTGACCACGCACTGATAAGTAGGGCTAACCTATCCCCCATGCGATTCACTAGTCTGATAACAGAGTACTAAACTAAGCATACATTTTAGTATTTTAGCAAGTTGATAGGATTAAAAGCAAAGTTGCACGTCGAAGACTACGCGCTGAATAGTCCGTGTAAGCCCGCATCAAGAAGTCAAATGAAAACCGACTTTACAAAAACCATGTGCTCTTTACCAGAGAATAGCCTCGCTTCATTTCGACACCGGTATGACATGTTCGAATGTGGCCGTCGTGAACTAATAGCACTTTAACTAATATAGTGGTCAAATAAATTCAAGAGTAGAGGCTGCAACATTCAAGCTGTTGTGTAAAACTCAAGGCTTGGCCGTATTACCACAAAGTTTTCTGAGTAGTCCATTTGGCAGTATTTGATTTGCTTTCTTTTCATAGGAAAGTTTTTATGGCTTTAGGCTTCAGTGTGCGCTGCAGAGATATCAGATCAGAAGCAAGATGAAACCACCGCTAGGAGGTTGTATTTTGAAACAACACATAATATCGTGTGCATGTGTGCGCTAAGAGTAAAAGCGGAGGCCGACGGTCAATTTTCCTCGAAGATTGCCGTCGAAAAATGTGTCCAGTAGCAAAACCTGTGGTGTGCGCACCACGTATTGTTCATGCCGAATTGTGTTTCGTCAAAACGAGGGATTCAGACAGAAATGTGGCCAACATTTGACCTGGCAGAATGTTATGAAACAGATTTAGACGATTCTGGGTAGTACTGTCTGTGCGAAATGTCTTCCAGGAAGAGGTCTCCGTGATCCCCGTTGCGCCTGGTTGCGCCTGGCACGCTGTAAGCTATAGTTGCTGATCGATGTTAATGTTGCGCTTGTTGTCGGTTGTCGGATTGCCTGCAGATGACTATCTGCAGATGTAGGCACTTGTCGTGCCCTTGTGGCGCAATCGGTTAGCGCGTTCGGCTGTTAACCGAAAGGTTGGTGGTTCGAGCCCACCCAGGGGCGCGAGGCATTTTGTCGGCGTGCTGAATCGCCTCTTCGTGGTTCCGACTGGGTAGCCTGGAGGCCAGTCTGGGTGAGCCAAGAGTTCAGCTTCAGCAACTCCAGACAGGGCTAACCACCCTGTTTGGTTTCAATGTGCTGGTTACTTTCGACAATGTACACTACGAGTCATCTGGCGCCTCGGGACCAGTTCCGATCTGTTGGTAATCACCTTCTTTAGGTGGACATCTTGTTTCGAACAGCTCAAGCATGCTGTATAGATCTTACTTGCTTACCCCGATTCGTAAGTACTGCACACTTCACGGGCATATTTCCATATAACTTTAAACTCACGACCTAACTGACAGGTTTTGAAGACTATGCCGTTCGATCAAGAGCGGATGATCACCTATTCAACTATTAGTCGGAACGGTGCACGAGATCCCTAAGATACGCACTGCCGATGATCCCTATTAAGGGCGGGTCAGGTGTGCAATAATTCTCAGCTTTTCAAACTGGACTGAATTTCAGTACTGGATAGGATCCCGATTGAAGAATTTCAGAACTTGCTCATACTGTTAATGAAATGCAAGTAGCCCCCAACGAGTAAATGCTCCATCCGAGAAGTCGCCACTCGAAGATTCACTCAGCACGTGACCACGTGACCATATCATCTCTAAGGGTGAATTAATCACTGTCGATCACTCGCTCGTGCTCAAATGGTTCATTCTTTAACTGTTAGCTGGAAACGCGCTGGTTGACACCATTATGAAGATTCGTGATAATCGATGAAGTTGTGGCAGCTATACTGTACCTTCGACTTTTCGGTAGAGACCGAATTCAATTGCAGGGAGAAATCTCGGTTAATTATGTCAAAGGCAGTTCACGCCATGCAGCCGTAGCATCTCGCGGTTTAACGTAAATTCAAAGGTCATGGAAAGTCCCTTTGAACACAGAGATTATGATTCTTTAGCCAGATATCCCCTACGATTGAACTCAATCTCACTCACCAATAAGAAATTATCTGAGGTAATACATATTTTCCTTCATTTCTGGACGGGTGGTTTTTCTCAGGTATGACGAGATTGTACTCGAGCTAACGATTTCAATAAACACTGGGTGGTTGTCTCATTACAACCCCCGTTTATTCAGGTTATTTTAGGATGTTACTGGTCCCACTTTATATCCTTTGGGATCCATCAGCGACGAAAGATAAAACCATTATCCAGTTCACTTGTTTGGAGGTTGGCGTCTGTATGCGAAATTGTTGTGCTTCTTACGTTCTTTTTTTCGCTACATTATTTAAACTGATCGGTGGTATCCATGTAGTTCTAAACAATCAATTCCTGCTGTCAAGGCCACAGCATTTTCATGCTCACATTGTTGATTTACCACTTGGGTTATGACTACAGCGCTAAACAAAAGCACGTAGGAGTGAAGTGTCCATATATATTAAGATCCGCCAGGGTTTCTCAAGATCGAGAAAGATGTATCCCACAAATTAAAGTGAACATTTTCTGCTTCGAAGCATATGACTACAGACCGTCTGCGAATTGTCGACTCATTCTCTTTATGAAAACATTCGTCTTTTTGATCAACCTTCGTAAAAACGATAGCGGTCAAAATGCTAACAGAATGACAGGGAAGCAACCTGGGGAAAGGTTTCATACACTCGTACGGCACGGTTTTATTCCTCGTTAATTAATCAAAACCCAGTAACACTGAGAATACAAGCCTAAGCAGGGTAACCAATTTGAAGCCTACAACTATCTACATTTGGTGCATACTTCAAGTCTATTTCGTGAGCTTCTTATTCTCTATTGTACTCACGATTTGTTTTATCACTTACAACATCTGTATCATTAATTGCTGGATGAGTATCGGTAGTGAAAGGTGCATTTTATCGATGTTACTTTGGTAGAAACGAATGATCTACTTAATGGAATTGCAAGCTATCTATTTGATCTCACCACGCCTCATAAAAACCCTACTACAATGCCTTGGGAAAGTGTTACTTGTAAGTGCAAAAGAAACTAATGGTGTGCACTTTGTTTACTCTCTGACAGTAAAATATCGAAACCTGCCGGTTCGATTAACGATTGTTTCCCACGAGGGGCTTATTCCTTTTTCTGGTTCGAACTGATCGTTTCTAGAATGCACTCACGAGGCATCAACGAAATGTCGGCATTTATTCCTGCCCAGCTGCTGTAGACTACAGAAATAATTGCGTAAGCAAAAAAATCCGGTCCTGAGTGCTCTTGAATCATGACATGAGAAATTTTGTGTCCAGTACTTGAAATGAAAGCAAGAAATTCATGGTTCCTAGAAAGTTGCCGTTTTTTAAGGCAACAGGTCCATAAAAACCACATGTGTTGTGTTGTTTCACCGTGTCATTTTTATTACATTTAATTTACAGAAAATGCTTCACAGAATCGAAATGTCACGTATTTCAATATGATAAACCGGGAAAACAACCTGACGCATTACCACTTAGGGAATAAATTTTCAAGCAATATACCGGGATATAAAATGGCCAAGTGAATTATTAAAAATTTTCATTTAAAGAAAATTTGACTCCCATCAAGGGGAATTGCCTTGCTGCCTGTCTTTTTACGTTTGGACATTTTGAATTGTTTATACCCAGATTACACCACCGTCTGCATACTTTAGGAACAGCTTCTTGTTTGCGTCATTTTCTTCATGGGCAAACAAAAGCAAGTACGAAAAACTCCCCTCTAAATTCTAGGTAATTGTGGTCCGAAAAGAAAATTTCACACCGTCCTCTGTTCTCTGTCAATAAGAAAAGTGAGCGATACTTGATCAGCAGATAGTGATGCCACATACACAAAAACAAAGAATCCACGAAAGCTGCGAGTGGGAAGAAATGCCGTGGAAACTGAAGGCTTCAAATTACTATCTCATTCCAATCCCAAGCATCAATAAAATATTTGACACCTCTGTTGTGTTTGAAAAGGAATGGAGTGCGGTGACAATCAGAGTAAGAACTGAAAAGACTGAGGGCCAAGAGGCTAGATCTTATTCATCCAAAACTTTGATACTGCGAGCTGAAACGATAAAAAACGATCTGGCTTTAAAAAAGCAGTGCAAATATACAACATTCACCCCCCGCAGGAATAGATACTCACAGAAGTTCGTTTTATAATCGAATAATGTGCGCAAGAAATACAGTCGCGTCCGCTGTTGTCGTACAACCAACGGGTGTCCAAATCAATTCGACATTTCAGTTTCCGAAGCAGAGGAGGCAGGTAGTTCCTGCTTAATAAACGAATCAGTATTGGGCTGCGATTGCTGATTTTCGGATGCTGGATCGCAATCAAAATCTGTAGAAGGCGCTAGGTAACGTAGGGAGACGGTTTCTTTCATGCCGCTAGGGTGTCGGACATATGTAGCCTCAGGGTTACACTCCCTATGCTCAACCTCTTTGACTACGTGGTCATACTTCAGAGATCGTGTATTTGGCCGCATCAGAACTGATTCTGGCGAAAACAAACACTGCGGGAATGATATACCGATTGCAGACTTTCGATCATGGTGAAGCATTCGTTCGTGTGGAGTGACAATGGTAGCGGTGCACAACAAAGAACGAATTGAATGGAGCGCGTCTTGTAAAACGATTTCCATGTGACTGATTTGAAAACCTTTTGATCGTAATGAGAGCGTGAAAGCGTTTTAGATCCAGTTGAGATGAAGTGCTCGCACGGACACTCTGAAAAAGCGTGTCAGTGGCTTTGTTTTGGATGGCTGGTCCTTTATATTATATCATTTTTTATTTTTTGTTTTTGTTGTGTTGAATACATAAACGCAACGAACCGCTAATCGGTTACAGTGTTGAAGTAGGCCCCAAGTAAGTAATGTTTCCATTTGCGTACTGCTTCGAAAATTGCGCACGTTTCTTTTCAATAGCAGGATGATATTTTTCGATGGTAGACAAATTACGTGAGAAGAATGCCACCGGTCTGCCATCTCGATTGAGTGTAGCGAAAGTCGCAAAATCGGATGCATCAGTTCCTAGTACCAGAGGTATTCTCGGATAGACAGTCACCACAGCTTCATCCCCCAACTCTTTTTTGAGACTTCTAAATGCTTTCATAACGGGTTCAGGCACAGAAAAGGTTGTATTTTGAGTGGTGAGTAGATTTTATCAGAGGAACGGCTTATCCAATGTGAACAGTAAGCGAACAAGCCAACCACTCGTTGTTGAGACTTTACGTCCTTTGGAACAGGCAGCTCTTGCAAGACTCTAAAATGTTCAGGGTCTCGTCTAATGATACCTTCAGTAAGTTCATAGCCAAGGTGTCTGAGTTTAGTGGTGAAAATTGTGCTTTTATTGTAATTTAACTGAATTCTGTACTTTTGTGCTAGAGCGAGAAAGCGCTCAAGATTTCGATCGTGTTCTTCTTGATTCTTTCCACAAATGGCGAGATTATCGATTATCCCGGTAAATTTTTCGATGCGTATTGTCATTCATTACTCCTTGAAAACATTCTCCTCCATCCGTTTCTCTGAAAGGTATTCGACGAAACTGATAGAGATTCTTGCAAACCTCAAAAGCCGTGTAGATTCTGTCACTTTCCTCAATGGGTATTCGACGATACGCACTTTGAAGATCAAGCGTGCTGAAAATATGATATTGAGTTATTTTGCTACACGTTTCCTCAAGTGTCGGGTTCGGGTAAGCATCTAGTCGTGTAACTCGGTTTGTAGTTTGACTACAATCAACAGCCGTTTGTTTCTTCTGTCACTTATTTGTCATGAATAGCCCTTGCGCTGTCCATGGGGACTGTGAGGGTTCCATGATTTGTTGATCGGGTAAACGGCCTACTTCAGAAGCAATGAAATCCTCGTCGTCCGCAGAATGTTGTCTGGACTTTATGACAAACGGCTTACACCTTGAAAAGTGAGGCTTCCTGAACTGCCAGTATCAGAGGGAGCCCGAGGTGGGACGCAACTGACTTTCATTTCGGTGAATGCTTCTTTGAAACACTCGGGGGCCGCAACTCTGATGCAAGATAGCGCACTAGAAACGGGGAGAGTGTTGCGCAGACCAGTAGTAGATCTGCATACTTTTTCAAAATTCCTCATCTTTCCACAGTTTTTGCAGGTTGCGTCGTCAGCAGGGCATTTATAATGCGGGTGCCGAGCATAACCACAGAAGAAACATGAAAACCTCACCCTAGCAGCAATCATCTGTTTATGCAATGATGCTTGAGAACGTGGAGACCTTGGTAGGTCCTCCGATATGGTAGCACAGGAGACATGATTCTTCGGCAGAAACGACTGCGGCTGCTAGTTTGTGCTAGGTTGAGGGATTTTACACGCTTTTAGGCGGCTTTGAAATCCAGCGGCGTGTACTCCGATAGCCTCTGGCGAGTAATGTTTAAATGAAGTCTGCTAATAAATGCGTCTTGTAATGCTTCATCGCTATGTTGTTCTGCACTGACAGCAATCTTAAAAAAAACTGCGAAACTTTTGCACAAATTTATCAAGGTTCTGATCTCCGTCTTGCTTGCAACAACTCAAAAGTTGCCAGGCGAAAATTGCATTTTTCGGTTCCACATAAGTTTCTCGCAAGCTTGCAATAGCTGATTCATAATCTATATAGTCTTTGATGAAGCAGCAAACACTAGGAGCAGAGCAGTCGAACACGGTTTTCAGTTTATCTGATGAATGAGAAGCAATTCACTCAAGGAAATTCGTGAAAGTACAAAACCGTTGCTCCCAGATATCTGCCGAGTCATGAGCATTTGAATCGCTATCGAACCGTTCATGACATAAGGATCGATCCATTGTTCGATAAAAAATTTTGGAATGATAAATTATCGTGTCTGACGAGGAATGGAGTGCAGTGACAATCACAGTGGGAACTGAAAAGACTGAAGGCTAAGAAGCTAGATTTTGTTTATCCAAAACTTTGACATTGCGAGCTGAAACGAGAAAAAGTGATCTGGCTTCGAAAAATCAGATCGAATATACAGCACCCTCACAGCAGACATGCTAACCCATGGTATTGTGCGCAAAACCGCTGTCACACAAGTACGAGTGAAACTCATGGAACTGCAAAATGATGAAGAAAATTATACAATAGTTAGTCCCAGGAGCATAAACGATCAATATAAATCACGGTTACTGTAAAGTCCGTGTGGCTGAGGATCTGAGAAGATGATTACAGCTATCACAATATACGCATTTCGTATTCAGTGGGCAGTAGTAACAGAGGGATGAGGGCAGCAGATACTGTATTGACGGCTGGTTCTATGAACCAACTAGTTGATTAAGTGGGGAATTAAGTAAAACGTACAATCAACAGTTGCGCTTTCGGTAGGAGCGGAAAAAAGCAGTGAGACATCGAGGCTTTCTGAAGGCAATGACCAGTAATTACCAAGTTATATACAGACTTACGGACACGGGCAGTAAATCAGTGTAAACGGGCAGCATACAAGGATACCGGTGCGAAAGACAGTCGGGAGGTATTTCCGAATCGCAACGAAACGGAAATTATTTGCCTTCTTTAGCTGGCAACCTGGTGAAATAACATGTGCAGCGTGCCATTCGAACTGAGCGCTTAGGACCTCTTGAAACAAAATCTCAGCAAGCACTACTAGGTAAGATACGGAGGAGTCGAGTTAGCACCATCCGTGGGGGGCTGGTTTCGATCCCCGGGCCGACACTAATACATTGGAGCAGACACCCGAAATTGCGAAAGAAGATGGACAGACGACAAAATTTCCACATTAATATCTCTAAGGTAAGAAAAACTTAAGCAGGCAGCAAAGTAACCGGTGGTAGGGAAGCAGAACAGCTTTATGGTAAACTGGTGTAAGTCGCACTACTCATGAGTAGCCAAACAAATCGGAAAAATAACCGTTGGTTGCCGCTGATTCAATAGGGGAACCTTAAACAAAATCTGGCTCAAGTATTCAATTGTTCTATGAAAAGAGGGCTCAGAATGTAAATTCAAATGGTACTGACCCGGGACGGTCCTAATAATGAGCAATTCAATACTTGAGGAGAGGAGCTGAATGTCTATGTATTTGTTCACACTCGATTTGACCTACATTCCTAATCTTGAAGCACATTTTTGTAGAAGGGCCTATCGAAATTCATCTCCCTGTCGGGACACGTCCAGACATGAGGAACGTTTACCAAACACAGCTTAGCAGCATGCGACCGGAGTAGTGGGTGTGAAGTTGTTCACTGTGGTAACGTCACCATTGGCTGTACAGAACGAACAAGTAAACGACCATATTTGGCCCTTTAGTCATCCTATATATTTACTCAGAAGCTCTGTATGATTGTCCTGACAATACAGCCGTGTCCCGAGTTCTCTGTCTTCTCCATACCGCGTAGTCTGGTAGGCTCAGTTCAGGCGTAACCAACAGACGGCCACCCACAATGCAACACTGCACAAAAGAAACATGTGCATGCTCATGGGGGCATCCCTCATAAAGACTATTGCATGTGCGGTGCAAGTCGCCCGTTCGGGCCACTTTTACATAAAGGAGTGGGTGGTTCACCTGGGGTGCATGACCTGCTGCAACCCGAGGTTAGTAAGTCACCTAATGTTTGTCACTTACGCCCCCAATACATTTATTGAACACATAAACATAAAACATTCATTCCATTTGTGCGGTGCGGAAATGACACGGGCTCCAACCAGAGACAACAGGGTGATCTTTGCTTAAAGGAAAAAGTTAAATGGGTATTGTTGCGCTCAGTGTAGGGATATTGTTTGCTTATGGGCTTAGTGACAACAAAAGTGAAAATTAGGAGTTCCCGGCCAAATCCACTTCTGATAGGGTTAAAAAGACTGGGCGCCATTTGGTGACAAATTTGGAGTTTTTCAAGGTCACAACACAGCGTAGTGTCATAAGATGTTGTAATCTAACGTTTCAGTCGCAGTGGATTTCTACAATAAGTAGAAAAAGGTTGCCCACGGCAACCGGAACCTCGGATTACGACATCTTATTCTACCACGCTGTGTTTTGACTTCAAAAAAAATCCATATGGGCAAAAATTATTTGATGGTATCATTGCCAACGGTACACATCTTCGAAAACGTGCACCTGGAACAACAGAACAGAAAAACCCAACCTCTGTTCGAATAAGGATGAGGAAGTGTGAAGCTTCAACGCTTGTGGACAATCCACCTCTTTCCTGAAGACCTTTTACCGGCCGGCAAGTACCACAGGGAGGAGACACTCGAAAGGAATTTCACTGTTATTAGAGACCGTCATTATTATAAATCCTTCACCCTGAAGTGACTCAAACCCGGGGCATCAGAAACGAGAATCCGCTTGTTGTTACAACTTCCCAAATTCACATTTGAATGGACAAAAGTATTCAAGGGGGAACCTGTGCAAAAAACATCAATGAAGGGTTTTCGACGAATCCCGCAACCCCTTCACTTAAAGCGATGAAGACTACCACTTGTTTGCTACGCAAAAGTTAATTCTATATTACCAGACTGTTTCTAAAACGTGCCGAAAGTGTCTAAATTGTTCTATTTATCACGAGATGGAATCAGTTAATTTCACTTCACTTGTTTTATTAAGGTAAGTATTCACAACAGAGTAAGTGCGATACACCATCCTGTTTTCAGTTCCTAGGCAGAATCTGCAGAAACATTATGTTTTTTATAGCAAGCATGATGAGCAGGGATTTTCTGCTAGTTGTCCCTTCGGTTGCTATTTGCTACTTTCTTGCGGGGAATGCAGAATGGTTATGACACCTGTGATGGTAATTTTGGGTCTCTATTGAGGCGAAAACTGCTAAGCAATCCAGTTCTCCATTAGAACGTGCTCAGCTTGTTCTTTGTACCATCAAATACATTACGATGCACTCTCCAGTAAAACGCTCACATGTTTAACCTACGCGTGGTCGTCGCTTGCTCGCCTATGACATGAAGTTACATCCAGCAACAACCACAAGTTGGAATAACTGATAGCTTTATGAATATACGTTTGACACACAGAAACAGACGCAGCTAAAAGCTTGAAGGGAAATTACGACAGCTATAATCAGGAACGTCTTCCAAAAGCACCCACCCAGTCTTAGTTGCAAACATTTCCTGTAGACTCTTAGCTCGCTGGGTAAAACGTTTAGTTCTTCAGTTAATGCAGACAGACCGGAATATGTATGGTATGATCTCAACAGAAATGCAGAGTATTTAGATCTGATATTACCATTCGGCGAGCTTTCCCTTAACTTTAAACCGGCATGAAATAGTCAGTCCATCAAATCCTAGTGATTTTGCCGGCTTTCAAACCACTCAACAGTACCCAGTTGTCAAAGTTCTGACCAAATCCAAGATGCCGTCCTGGCCCAAAAACTCATTTCAAACGGATTTGAAGGGTACAATATGGGTGCTCAAATTCTGCGCGCAGCCTGTTACTGGTTCCGATAAAGTTGGCAGATTGACATAGTTCCCGGAGTCGGAAGTGTTTTGAACGCCATCTTGATTGAAACCCAACTTCCGAGCCCATAGGCATTTCAAACTTGGAGCTGAAAACTCGAAATATTTTCCCTTGGTCACTAGCTTACTTATCTCCTTCCATTACATTTGTGGCACACAGGCCAACTCAAGATTCAGTTGGATTGATATCGCCTTTGCAGCTTAAGCTCAACTGACTATAAATACCTTGGAGAACTTTGAGAAAAAGTCGGCCTCATACAGTGGATCGCTGAAAACGAAGTGTCTTTATTCCCAAGAAAACAGTCGCACAGTGCCTGATTCTACGGACAAGTTGCTCGGTGGAGGAGAGTGGGAAAACTTCGAGTAACGACTTTGATTCTGCTTATTTCACGATTCTCTTCGTGAAAGTTTTCCACTACTCAGAAGCAACTGTCAGTCTTTGCTTCTGAAATACCCACTGATCTGCTTTAGCAAATGGTACGAGTGTTTTCTATATGAATTTTTGAGCTGAGATAAAAATATGTAAAACGAAAGCTGAATGGTCAGTCGGATTTGCCCATAGACCGAAACTGATGTAATTAATATCTCCATCTTCCTTGTCGATTATTCACTTAGATAGAGGACGCTATGATGATTCACCGTGACCAAAACATATACTTAAATCATGAGCCGAACTCCCCGTGACGCAGTGTAAGTGGCCGCTGAGTACGTGAGGTGATGTGGGCATTATAGATCCAAACACCAGGAAAAATGGCAGTTCAGTATCCTCAAAAGCGTTTGTACCACACATCAGAGCTAATGCCCCCATATCAAGCTGACAGTGAGTACTCTTCGTCAATAAGAGAGAGAGAGGTTATAAACCACTTTTTCTAGACTGTTTATAAACTGCTACAGTCTAAGTGCACGCATTTTACATTTTGAACGATTAGCTGTGATAGTCCTGGCAACTTTGCGGTTGAAAAAAACAATCAGAGTTGAATACATGCTTAATATAAGAGGAGATTGTTTGACAAAGATGTAAACAGTTTCAAAGAGACAAGCGACAGATTAATGAAAAAGGGATTACACAAATCCAAGGCTCAATGAATTGCGGTGCTGTGAAGGCCAGAAAATAGTGTTCAAATCTATTCGTCTTCTTAAGCAATGTCAGATGTTACTCCCGGTAGATTTTGTGAGATGGTAATGCGATATCAGCTGCCTCCTAAATGTAAAATGAATATTACGGAACCATTTGTAATAAACTCAGCGCCCCAGTTTCTCATCAGCCGCTTGTGAAGGCCGAATGAAAGTTGTGCGTAAAATTTGCACACTGTGACATTTCAAGATGACAGCAAGTTGAAAATCAAAATATCTAATGGACAGAAATAAATCTTCCACCACTGCCATGGTTCGCACATCCCATCAATTTATCTCTGGTAGCTGCCAGTTCATTGGTTCGATTCCTAAGCTCATACTTGCCGCTTCTATGGATGGTGCAGAGGAACAGTTCTCTGTGTGTCGTAATCTACAACAAAGAAGGAGTTTGCATGAAATTCCCCCCTTTAACAACTTGATCAGTATTTCATCGTTGACTTGCAGGGAATGTAACTTTAAAAAGACATGACCCCAGATATCTGACGAAGAGTAACTTATTTTGCACCATCGATTTTCGGTTGCGATGTGATTCGAGACTGCAGGTGATTTTAGTCGGTTGATTTTACGACCCCAGAGTTGCACGATTGAAATTGGA